>CAUYLG010044469.1:0-154814 GCA_963573385.1 Cacajao melanocephalus | reverse complement strand
AGAAAACCTAGGCAAAACCATTCAGGACATAGGCATAGGCAAGGACTTCATGACTAAAACACCAAAAGCATTGGCAACAAAAGCCAAAATAGACAAATGGGACCTAATTAAACTCCAGAGTTTCTGTACAGCAAAGGAAACAATCATTACAGTGAACTGGCAACCAACAGAATGGGAAAAAATTTTTGCAATCTACCCATCCGACAAAGGGCTAATATCCAGAATCTACAAGGAGCTAAAGCACATTTACAAGAAAAAAACAAACAAACCTATTCAAAAGTGGGCGAAGGATATGAACAGGCACTTTACAAAAGAAGACACATAAGAGGCCAACAAACATATTAAAATATGCTCATCATCACTAGTCACTAGAGCAATGCAAATCAAAACCACATTGAGATACCATCTCACACCAGTTAGAATGGCAATCATTAAAAAATCTGGAGACAACAGATGCTGGAGAGGATATGGAGAAATAAGAACACTTCTACATTGTTGGTGGGAGTGCAAATTAGTGCAACCACTGTGGAAGACAGTGTGATGATTCCTCAAGGACCTAGAAATAGAAATACCATTTGACCCAGCAATCCCATTATTGGGTATATACCCAAAGAATTATAAATTGTTCTATTATAAAGACACATGCACACATATTTTCACTGAGGCACTGTTTACAATAGCAAAGACCTGGAACCAACCAAAATGTCCATCAAGGATAGACTGGATAAAGAAAATGTGGCACATATACACCATGGAATACTATGCAGCCATAAAAAATGATGCATTTGTGTCCTTCATAGGGACATGGATGAATCTGGAAACCATCATTCTCAGCAAACTGACACAAGAACAGAAAACCAAACACCACAAGTTCTCATTCATAGGCAGGTGTTGAACAATTAGAACAAGTATTTTTTTTTTTTTTGAGATGGAGTTTCTCTCTGTTGCCCAGGCTGGGGTGCAATGGCATGATCTCAACTCACTGCAACCTCTGCCACCTCAATAGGTTCTTCTGCCTCAGCCTCCCAAGTAGCTGTGATTACAGGTGCCTACCATCACTCCCAGCTAATTTTTGTATTTTATAGTAGAAATGGGGTCTCACCATGTTGGCCAGGCTGGTCTCGAATTCCTGACCTCAGATAATCCACCTACCTTGGCCTCCCAAAGTCCTTGGATTACAGGCTCACATGAGCCACTGCACCTAGCCAAGGCTGCTCGGTTTCTGAAGCTAGTTTATAGGGAGCCTTGCAGCTTCTGTATCGCTTTCTTGAAATATACATCCCGGGGTGGGGTTGAGGAAACAGCCACCATATAAATAGTCCTATTCTTGTGAGACCGCCATGCTGTGAGGAAGCCCAAGCTAGCCATGTGGAGAGAGTGCTGCTACAGCTGGCCTAGCTGAGTCATCAGCCATTTGAGTGAAGCATCTGTCTTAGACATCCAGCTCAACTCAGCTTTCTGATAACTCACTCACCTCAACCAATACATAATAGCAACCCCAAGAAAGACTCTAAAAGTGGGGAAAGTGCAGAGCCCAGATAAGCCACAGAACTATGAAAGATAATAAATTGCTGTTCTAAGCTGCTAAGTTTTGAGGTGGCCCTTAACACAAAATCAGATAAAAGAAACACTAGTGTTTAAACAATCTTTAGGTAATAATCACAAAAGTAAAATACATGCATGAGTGAATATTAATCTGATTGTGCTATTTGTGATTATTTCTATCATTTTATTTCAAAGTTACACAAATTTTTATTTAGTACAGAAATGTGACAGTAGTATCCACCAAATTCTGTCCTTTTCTGCTGATGTATTTTGATCAACAGAAACTTGGAAAAGCTGAATTTTATACCTGACCATTGTAGTGGTTTTGTGTATACACTATCACTTATCAAATTATTCTCTATTGAGCTCTGAGCCATAAGAGAGGAGAAAAAGGTAAGAACACCACAGCAAGTAACAAAGCTTAGAATATAAATGAGAATGGTTGAAAGGCAACTCTAAAGGGTATGCTTCAGGAGGGTAATATGCTTAATAAGATGTAAGCACATTTGTATTTTTATTCATATCATAGTGCTTTGTACATTGATAAATAGTGGATAAAGAGGAAGTACTCCTCTTTTATCATTTGCTAGTAAAGATATTCAGCCACTGCTTTCTTCAACTGAACCTTGTTGTTAGAGGAAATATGCAGAGAAAGGTGATAATGTATAGTCTTGTTTTGCACATTAGAATATAAGTCACAGCAAGAAACCAGATTGTTGCTAGAATATTATTAGCATGGCTCACTCAAAAGACAAAAATGGATCCATCCCTTATAAATAGGTAAATATTTAAAATCTAATTCTGTATGATACTTTTTAAGTAGTTTGATTCTTTTGATCATCATGAAACAGAGTTAGATTAATAATAAAAGTAGTACTTGGAATTCATTATTAGTAAGCTGCTTGATTTACTATCTTCCAGGATTTTCATTAGCAAAAGACATTTATCCCAGCTCAAAGAAAACTATTTTTCTAGACCAATGAGTGTATGTTTTATCCTCCAATTATCTCCTGACAATTTCATCTCAGAAAGGCAATGTGACATAATTGAATGAGCTGTGGACTGCAAGTCAGGAAACATCAATTATTTAACCAATACTATCAAGCTTTCATCAAATAATCGGCCCCATGTTAGATGCTGGAGTGCACAGTCCCTCTTCATGTGGATTTTAACATCTACTATGTTCTGTTTTTGACCCTGTCGTAAGGTAGAATTGTGAACAAGGAGTCGTGTGACCTTAAACACATTAGTTAATGACTCTGACTTTGGATTGTCATCTATGAAATGAGGTTGAGGAGGTGACTACCAATATGTCTTTATTCCAACATCTTGATGCTAATTACTTACTTGAAATTCTGAACAAACCACATTTTCATCAAAATGTGATGCTTCATGATCCCATAAAAAAATCATAATAAGCCTCTTTTTATCTGAATAATAAAAGTTTACTAAAATTTAAATCCTACATCTGTTTTAAATGCATTTTACTGTTCTTCTGTTTTAAAAATTGTATTGCCTAAAAGTCTCCCTGGATGCTCCACTGGTTTAGTCCATTCAAAATTTTGCACTGAGTGCCCACAGCTAAAATGAACAGGGACAGCCATGTGTACTTCTAGTGTTCAAATGCCAATGCTTTGGCAATAACACTTCTAGTGTTATCTGTAGGAGAGAATTTTCTTTTAAATATGGAATAGAGTGATAAATATACCTGATAACTACTTTGGAAACATGAGCCAGAAACACTTAATATGACCTAGTTGGAAATCAGGGAAGGCCAAGTGGTTCTCTCATATAAACAGCCATTTCTCTACAAAGCATTATTGGAATATTGTGTGAGACCAGTCTTCACTGTGTTGGAGTATCTCATGGATTGCAGGCCATGTAGCACCTCCTGTCTAATATCCAATAAATGGCAGTAGTCATCCCCAGGACTGTGATAATAAAAAAATATTCTCACCAGGCACGGTGGTTCATGCCTGTAATCCCAGCACTTCGGAAGGCCGAGGCAGGCAGATCACCTGAGGTCAGAAGTTCAAGACCAGCCTGACTGACATGGAGAAACCCCATCTCTACTAAAAATACAAAATTGACTGGGCATGGTGGCACATGTCTGTAATCCCAGCTACTTGGGAGGCTGAGGCAGGAGAATCGTTTGAACCCGGGAGGCGGAGGTTACGGTGAGCCAAGATTGTGCCATTGCACTCCAGCCTGAGCAACAAGAGCAAAACTCCGTCTCAAAAAAAAAAAATTCTCAAATATTTCCACATGGTCCCAGGAAGGAGGATGATACCACTGGGTTAAAGAGTTTCATAATCTTTTATCTGTCAAGATGGTTTAGACAAGTCTAGAGGATGAATGAGTATCTACTTGAAAATAACAGGAGAGAAAATGCAGTGAATGAATTCAGGAGGCCTACGCTGTTCACTTGGTCTACAGAAACAAGACGTGCCTTATCTTAGTTTCCAATTCTTTGGCAATATTTTGTTTATATTTTAAAGATTGAGCTAAAATATTGATGAAATATTTTCTTAAACCTCTTCTTTAGAATTCAAGAGGAAACACTTTGCTCAACAAAATAAAGTGGAAAGAAGAAATCATGATATACTCACCACCATGACATTGTCTTCTTGCCAACCAGTGCAAAAGAAAAATTCAAACTGATGTCATGACCTACAATTCCTTTTACAGATCTGGGAAAGTCCAAGTGAGGGAAAAGTACAGGTTATATCTTAGCTGGCAATACTATCTTAAAGGTTTGTTTTCTTTAAGTCCTTTATCTAAGAAATTTGAGAGCCCAAAGAATTTAATAATCTAATATAATAAAACTAAAAAAAAAAAACAACCTCTTTTTAATAGGTAACTATGTATGCCACTGGCAGTTATAGTCTTCTTTGCACATAATGTCACAGGATCCATGGGGTGTTGGTTTTCTGGCTGGAAACCTCTGTGGCTGGTGGCCCCTTTTCTCAAGTTTTGCTCAGGCCCACTGGGCTCATTCTGCCCACTTGGCCTAGCAGGGTGCATTTGGCTCATGCTATTGACCTGGATCCCATGCCTGCCAAGGGCGATCCAGGCACTGAGCAGTGAGGAGTATGTAAGTGAGCGAGTGCGGGGTCCAGCCACTGCACACAGCCAGGCATGGTGGCTGTGGTGGGGCAGACAGCTCCAGGAACCAGCACAGGTGCTGGCTCCCTACAAGGCTGCAGCTGGACCAGGCATACCAAAACAGCTTCACTGGCTGGCACCAGGGAACAAGGTGGCACCGGAAGCTTGAAGACACCAGAACCAGAGATCCCCAAGGAAGGTGTCACAGCACTGGTTTGGGGATCTTCTAGGTCTGGGCTTCCTGAAAGGCAGCTCTTTTTCTCTTTCTTGTCTCCCACAAAGTGGCAAGCAAGGGGTGTGTTTCAGCCCTGTTTGTCTTGCAGCTCTTTCAGCCCCATCATTTGGTGGCTCCCAAGTTCTTTCCTGCATCCAGGAAGAATGAGGTACTCGGACAAGTGGAGGTGGAGCTAAGTGAAGAGGTGCTTTCTTCAGCAATGGAACAGTTCAGAGGAGACCAGCAGTTGGTAGCTCCTCTATGTAGGCAGGCCGCTCCATCATCTGCACAGCCCTCAGCAAAAAGAAGACCCACAGTGGCTAGCTCCTCTCTGCAGACAGGTCATCCATTCATCTGCCCCAGTCTGGCTGAGTCCCGGGATTTTTATGGGCTTCAGAGAGTAGAAAGTGTGTGCTGAATGGTCCATGGGTGGCCATGGGTGGGCCCATACAAAGCACCATAAGTTGTCACTCCTATCCGTGGATCTGGCAGCCCAGTTCCTAGGCCTCAGGCTATCCTTGACCTGAAGATTGGATTTTACCTGGGATTCACCTCTTTCTGCCCAGGAGCCTGTCTGCTCCTGCCATCATTAACCTGCATCCACGATGCCTGCGGTGCCAGGCTGAGGCATGCCTGCAAGCCCATGATGAACCACCCTTAGCTCCCCCTCAGCCTCCCTCCCATGCCTATTGCCCCCGACTCCTCATGCTCATTGGCGCCCAAAGTCCAGAGCTGGCTGAGGCAGCAGGGGTCTGGTGTGTCAGTTCTGCCCTGAGCGTATACACACCTGGCAGGTCGTGACAGCACCCGGGATCAGCCACAACTTTGCTCTGAAATTGGAGTTTTCACCAAGAGTGGGGAGAGGCCAGGCAGTAGAAGCAAGTACTTCCAAGCCTGCAGGGGCAGGCGGCTTCCGGGGCCCTCGAGATTGCAGAGATACCTGGGTCTGCAGCCACGGGCTGGGTGACTGCAGCTGCTCCCAGGAAGGAGAGAATCCCATCCCTCCATCTTGGAAGGGGGCGGGGCTTCTGCCTGTTCCAGGCTCCCCAGTCTCTGTGGAGTACACAGCCCCAGCTGTGCCTCCCTCACTGCAGCTGTGGCCATGGCAGCAGCCACTCCAGACAAACTGCCACTGCCACTATTAATACATAGAACTACTAATTATTCACCAAACAGAGTGACAATTAAAGTTTATCCCTACCATGAAACTACTGGAAAGCAATAAGCCTGTTCTCTTCTGCTGACCCACTTAAAAAGATTTAAATTGTATCTAGTTAAAATGTTACTAAGTCAATGAAAATTATGTGTTAGGCAGCACTATACGACAGATTGCGTTATGTGCATTAAATTGCTATGAAATATCAGTGAAGCCTCTTGTGCATTTATATTCCAGCCTAAACTGTGTTGGTTTTACCCCAGCTGTGTGGGCTCAATTTCTTACACAGGAAGCCTCATTAAGGGACACTAGGGTAGCTCTTCATTCTTCTGTCTACTTGGGAACATCTATCAACCAGTTCTAAATCGTGCTTTATAGAAAGTATTAAACCATTTCTAGACACTGTCCACACCCTGGATGCAAGACAGCTCAGTATTGAGAATAATGATGTTTCTGTACAAAAAAGAAAATCATTTTTTTCTTTTTCCTTTACTATTTCCCAGTTTGTTGCCTTCATTTTCCTTGAATTGCTTAGCTAAGATGTCATTTCACAACTGTAGACTTATTTGACCATGAAAATACATTCATGTGTGCATATGCACACACACACATACACACACACATTTTGTCCTACAAATTATGTGAAAAGCACCAAGAATGTCTAATCAAGGTATAAATTATTAAACAAGATCTTAGAAATTTTTCCTTATTAAATTTTAATCTTGTTGATTTACTCATACACATTTAATCACCATAACAATGATATGCATGCATTTAGGAAAATCGCACAATAAGCACAGAAAAATGAAACACTAGTCTCTGGTAATATTTTCAATCAACTATAGGAAAAAAGTCAAGAAAATAAAATTGAATACGAAAATAATATAGACTATGCAAGCCCAGGAAATCAAGAAAAAAGGCATTTAATACTTGCTCAAATCAATATAGAACTAGTCCAAAAACAGCCACCAATGTTTTCAGTAATCCAGTTTGTAAATGTCTTTAGCAAAGTAACCTATTCTTCTGCCCCAGGAGATTATCTCATAATCCAATCACTAGTAACCTAAGAAAGTTTTCACTAACTACCTTAGTCTGTTTCCTGGCACTAGATAATAATGTTTCCCTTGTTGATTCTTAAGGTTTTCACATATTTGTAAATAGTTTTCTTACCATTTCTCAGATGCTATTTAGCCCAATAAAAAATTATGTATTGGGATTTTCCCCCTTTGGGATTCCCTTCCACCCTCGTGGAAGCTGCTTTTCCTCTCCTAAACTCCATCTCTCTCTCAATTCCCTTCCACCCAGTGTGGAAGCTGTCTTTCTTCTCCTGGATTCCATCTTTCTGGATTCTCTCACTCAGTGTGAGAGGAGCTTTCCTTCTCTGGTTTTCCCCCTCTGGGAACCCTTCTCACTCAGTGTGACAGCGGCTTTTTTTTCTCTCACTTAGTGTGAGAGCTGGCCTTCTCTGGATTTCCCCTCTGGAGTCCTCTTCCACATTCTTCATGGAAATTTTCTCTCTTCTTCTCCTTTTTTTCTCTTTCTCTACCTAAATAAATTCACTTTCTGAAAAAAAAATATGTATCTTATGTATCCATCTACCTGCTTATGTGCATATCTTATATAATGCTGGTCAAACACACACACGTATCCACAGGTATATGCACACACTCGCCCTTTATGGAAAAGAGACTCAAATCAAAGCCAATTTTCCTTAGTTGCCAATTAGAGTTAGTTTTAGCATCAGTTAAGTTTGTAACATTATTCATGGTTGAAAATATACAGGGAAAAACATTTTTTCTCTCAAGAATTTTTCCATTTAAGATATACAGTTAAGATAACCATAGCCTCACATGTAAAAAACTGAGAGTGAAATAGGTAGTGGCATTCTGTCATCTCTGCTTCCAATGCCAAGAACTGTACATTTGGTAAGACAGATAAAAATCTTTTAAATACATGTTATACCCTGACTTAATAGAATAGAATAAAAACAATTTTGTTACCTGCAACCTCTGTATAACTGCATTTCCTTAAACCGAAATTACATTAAAAAGCAATTGGACTCCATAGTTTCCACTGGCCATACCAAATTTGTTCTATGTTTTATGCACGAAAATATGTTAATTTGTCTGGAAAGAAAAAGAAAATCCTGCCATACGTAACCAACATATTAAGCAATGTTCCAAAGATAATAGAGCTAATTCTGAAGTAAGCATCATGTCTGTGGTGTCACCTACTCAGGAAGATAAGCCCTTTAATTAGGATACTTGTTGAACTATCTTCATGACATAAAACATCCCCTTTTAAGCTTTACATCCTCTTTTAATTGTCTCAGTATTACTGAGACCTAATTAATAGAAAGAACTCCAAAATGCCCTCTGTTGAATGATCTTAGGCAATGGATCCGAGGGTCTCAGAGCTAATTTCGGAAGTATGCACAAGGTTGTTCATTTGGGGGACAAAGGTAAATGCTGGGGGATGGCAGCATGCTCTTTGAAAGTAAATGCAAGTTTAGGAATCATATGTGCTGGACTCACACTTCTGGAAGATTTGCCAATATAGCATCTCAATAAAAATAGACTGAATGCCTACTATGTGCCCAGTGCTGAAACCATAGCAGTCAACAAATAGGTCAGGTACCTATCATATGAATCTCACATCCCATTCAGAGCTGTCACCTACACCCTTAACAATGGGTTTCAAAATGCCAGAAAGCTGACTATGGAATTCTAAACAGGATTCACTTTTCACCTGATGGCATTTATTTATTTAATTTTATTTATTTATTATTTTATTTTTTTGAGACGGAGTTTTGCTCTTGTTGCCCAGGCTGGAGTGCAGTGGCACGATCTCTGCTCACTGCAACCTCTGCCTCCCAGGTTCAAGCAATTATCCTGCCTCAGCCTCCAGAGTAGACGGGATTACAGGCAAGCACCACCACACCTGGCTAATTTTGTATTTTCAGTAGAGACGGGGTTTCATCATGTTAGCCAGGCTGGTCTTGAACTCCTGTCCCCGTGACCTCCTGCCTCAGCCTCCCAAAGTGCTGGCATTACAGGCATGAGCCACCGCGCCCTGCTGATGATATTTATTATATATGGAATAATAACCACCACAGTCTGCTATGGCCAGGCTGCTAACGTGAATGCTAGAAGCTAGCTGGAGAGAGTTGGCAGTGCTCTCAATTCCAAAGTTCAGCCTTTATGATTTTGCATACTCCATGCCTTAAAAATGGTCATGGATCCCCTATCATTTCTTCCTCAAACTATTTCTTCTCCTCTTTGCTGGCCATAAATCTGCATCTCGGGTTACTCTGATTAATAACCGACTCACATCTTGGGTTTCTAAATTCCTTGGATTGACAGGAGGCTCTATTTGCTGTCAACTTGCATACCACCAGGCAAAGACCACATAGCACTGAAAATAATGCCCTCAAAGTCATTGAATATAGCAGGAAAAATATTTATTTTCTCTTCTTTCTCTTATCTTTCCTCTTGCCTTCTCTTTTTTCCCTTTCTCCTTCTTTCTCTTCTTCCTCCACTCCTCAGCTCTCTTTCAGTCTTTACCTCCTTATCCTCCTCCTGTAATTCCTCTTACTTGTTTTGTTCTCTTATCCCTCTTTATTTCTTGATCTAAAAGACACTCCCTGTCCCTTTGCCTCTTCAATGGACCCTCTATTTATTCCTATTACCAAACTTATTATTTCATATCAGTATTTTCGTCTTATTTCACTAACAAGACACAGAACATTATAGTCAAAGAAAACTGTTTAAGTTTCTGTCTACTTTCAGGTTCCTGTTTCCAGAAGCTTGATGTGTTTATAAAAACAAACCAGGAACAAAAGAAAACTCCAAAGGAAGTCATACAAATATCCATTTCAATGGGTATTGCTACTTCTGTTTAAGCAAATGAGAAGAAAGCCCCAATATTAACATCATTATGGTCTGCTTGGGCAACCCAAAAACTTCTTGATTCCACATCTTGCAAGTTGGAACATTAGGGGATAAACTACATGTATTTTCCAAAGGCAAAGTTCCCAGTGGAGCTCTGTTTCCTTAAACCATTTTTTTTTTTTTTTTTGCTAAACTGAGAAAAGCAGAAACATATTATTAAAGCATATTTAATCCTATTGTCAGGGCTTACTCAGCTACAAGGAGAAATTCTACTATTTCTTTTCTTTCTTTCTTTTTTTTTTGGGGGGAGTGCCATTACCCTATTCAGAGTGCTCACCACCTTGACACAATTAATGCAATGTATTTTTAATTGTGTAGCAGGTCAAAGTGATAGCATCCAAACCTCTGGGTTTTCACATTCAGTGTCAGAAATTCTTGCTGCCACAGGAATATCTTTCAGTTGGTTCAGACTCGTATAAGCAGTGACACCCAGTGGACGGAAACATCTTGAGCAAGCACCTCTCAGCTCTCTGCCCTCTACCCCCATCTCCTCTCTCCAGGGAAAGATTTTTCTAAGTGCTTTGTTTCTCTGACCTTCTTACAATTAATTCTCCACAGGAAAGGAATTTATCAGATTGCCTAATGCCAGCCAGCTTTTCTTTAAAATTTACTCAAATTAAAAAGACTCAGACGTTTCCTTTGCACTGAAGACATTTAAACCTATCAAAATATGTTCAACTAATCAGATATTTGGATTCTAAAAATAAAACCAGATTTACAAGCATAAGGATAAAAGAGAAAGATGCTCAATTAATTTCCTACATTTTGCACTTTAAAAAAATGTAATTGAAAGCAGAAATCATGGCTTTATCATTTATTCATTGCAAATCATTTAGAGCATATTAAACTAAATTTGTGAGGAAAAAGTAATATAAACTGTGGACTGAAATCATCTTCATTCCAAATGATGGCTATCAATAAAAAACATATCTACTCCAATGCAACTATTTTATTAAGATTAACTATTTCAGCTGCTCTCACAATATGAAATTAATGGTTGCCTCTGATTTGAAGATAATAACAAAATAGAAATCTTTTTACAAAGCTCTAACATGTAGTGTTTTATTCCATAAACTCATCTGAGCAATCATTTTCAATAAAATTCCTTCCAAGCAAAGACAGGGTCTTGTTTTTTATTGTTTGCAAAACAAACTTTTTTTTTTCCTTCTGTGTAATTAGCGTCAAAGGAGATATTAATTCACATTTATGTAGATCTTTGTCTAGAATCAAGTATTAGCATAGGCTCTCTTAGTTACTGAAATATAAGTCAAAGAAGCACCTACTGAAAAACATTGATAGTGGGGTAGGGGTTAACAGAACTTTTTCGAACTTTGTCAATATCATTACCTATTCCTGGGATCTCTGTTTTTCAAAGTGGGTTTCTAGCATAGATGTGCATATTTCCTGCATGAAGAATTGAGGTGATTTGGGAAACAAAGAAACCAATACTCAAGTCTTATTAAATTGGCCAACAGCAAAGTTAGGAAAAGACAGCATGTTCTCTGAAATAAAATTACCTTGAGAAAATGAGAGGTTGTGCTGGTAACCTAAGCTCAGGAAAAGGAATGTATGTGGTTAAACATAGTTGATTTAGTTTGCCATAGTTTATCCATATTTCTTAAAGCTCATATATGCCTAGATAACATGACACGGAGATTGACCGAGAATGAGAGTATGAAATAACATGTTTCAACATGGTGCCTAACATGGAATGACATTCCCTAGCAGGAGTAGGTCCACTGGATTCTACAAGACAGTTATTAAATAGTGCTACCACAAGGTAGTAAGACGGGACAGAATTTGTGGTCTGTTAAGACTTCTCTTACCCAGGGCATGCCAAAAGTTATAGTCTTCACAAGTCACCAACATCTAAAGGTTTACCTTTCATCTATTCAGTGGGAAAGTAAAATGCAGGTCTGCTGGCTAAGTGCTAGAACCACAAGAGGGAAGCATCTCCAACTTAGAGTACACTCTCTCCCACTCACCGGAACAGTTGTCTTGCCCCTTTCTTAGTGCTGTGGTTTGAATGTGTACACTAAATTTCATATGTTGGAAACTTAATCCCCCAATTCATATGTTGGTGTCATTTGGAGATGAGGCATTGGGAGATAATTAGAATTAGATAGTCATCTGGGTAGAGATCCGTGATGAGAAGTGGCTTTATAAGAAGAGGAAGGGAGATGTGAGTTGGCCCTCTTCCCATGTGATGCACCCCACCGTGTTATGACAGAGCAAGAATGCCATCACCAGATGCTGAAGCCATGATCCTGAACTTCCCAGGACCATGAGCTAAATAAGCCTCTGTTCTTTATAAATTCCCCAGTCTGTGGTATTTAATGTTGACAACATAAAATAGCTAAGACACCTTGCTGCAATCCCCTCCTGAGGTTGCTTTTCTCACCCACTCATAGCTCCTGAACTTTCAGTTCTACACACTAACTCCCATTCCTCTTTAAATATGGCTGGTTGCTTTAACTGAAAGAGCATATGTGTGTACACAGCCTTGCAGGTCCAAAAAAGCTCTCCTAGGCCATACTACTCAGATTCCATAATAATCTAGTCACTTAATGCAATTTTTCTTATCAGTTGAGGAAGGAACACTTTCCCTAATACCCATAAAGGAAGAAGGATTCTCATAGCTTTTTAAAAAAATTCTTTTTATCATAACCCATGATATAAAGAAAGATTCTGATATCTTAAGAGTTAAATAACCTAGAAATCAAGGAAGGAGATGAAAAGCAAAAAAAAAAAAAAAATGCAAAGAGAAGGAAGGAAGGAAATATGAGTAATGTGAGGTCTGTGGTATCCATGTCATTGTAAGCAGATAAAGTTTGTTCATTCTCAATGTTGTACAGTATTTTATTGTATGCCACAGATTATTCAACCAATTTGTTAATGATCAAAGTTTATATGCTTAATATCAGCAATTATTTGTATAAAAGATTGTTTTCTATGAATTTATTTTTAGAATAGATTTACATGAAAAAAGAATTATTGTCATATTCATATTGGTCCTTAATAAGATTAATTCTTAATATGCTATGTCCTGGAGGAGAAGTTGAGGAAAAGCCTCTTGGTCTCAACACAAATGCACACACACACACACACACACACACAAATTGAATGAAAGAAAAGAGGCAGATTGTGTCTTTAAGGTGAATGAACAGTATGAGAAAGGAAGCAAAGTTACTAAGCTATGTTTAATACTGACTGGATTAAGTCCATGTTGAGAAAAAAGATTTATGACTGACACCACTTTTTCTAAAACATAAATGTGTAGGGGTCAATAATGAGCCTTATGAAACTCACTGGCTTATTATGGAATAATTTTTATCTATGAACAATAAATAATTCCTTATTTTCAGTTTAAGAAACTTCTTAAATCTATGGAAGAAATGCAGAATTCGGTTTGGTTGTTTATACATACACACACACAAACACATATATACACAGGCTGAAAAGAAAATCATTTCTAAAACCTGCCTATAGAGGTCCCACAAATGAATGAGTCAAACAGCTACCCCTTTTCTTTATTTAATTGAAAAAAAGGTCTGTTTTGCAAAACACACAACCCACAAGAAGTGTGAATTTAGCTAGATTTCTTATATAAAAGTGTGCATTGCACTGATTTAAGATAGAAGTCTGATGCCAGTTTAAACCTAATTATATACTCTCTCCCATAGTGCCATAGCAATAATGATTCTGATAACGAATTACTCCTGCGGGCTAGCCATTTTCTGTTTCACTACACTTGTACACAACTCAGGTTCTGGCTTACCCTCATACATGTAATCAGACTTAGTAAGCTTAGGGGACCTAGTTATCCAAAGCAAAGTTGAAAATATCCTTATCCCCACATCGTTACAGTTAATCTGGTTTTAATACGTGTCCCAGTCCTATCAAATTTGGCTATCTACAAACTTGAAATGAGCAGAATTTATCAATTCTCCATCTCCTTTTTTTTTTTTTGTCTCCGTGTGTGTGTGTGTGTGTGTGTGTGGTATATTCATAACAAAAATTGTATCATTATAGAATCAGATATTACCATGTCCAAGAATAAGATCAAATGTTACCCTCTCTTACCTTATTTTTCTAATAATTTATGACTGAATGAAAATGAGTCGTAGACACTGTCAATATAGATTCCTCCGAGAATATTCTTACTAAATAAGTCTTTCTGTTTAGGGGGAAAAACTCAACTATTTAAAAATAATATAATGCATTTGTAATTAAGTTTATTTTGGCAACAGTGATTATTCTGCCCTCTTTTGGAGAGAACTTGATTGGAAGTAAGTTTGTGAACCAACTAACTTCTGTATATTTGTCTGTTTCAGCCAAAACATTGTCCCAATTCTTCAGTACTTTGACATGAGTTGATAGTATTATAGAAAAATACGCTGATACAAATTTACAGAACTAAATGAATGAAGAAAGATGCTGAATATGAAAATAGTCAATTTTTTTCTGTTCTCCTTAGACTTAATGGAAGAGAGGAGAAACCACTATTATTTTCAATGACACTAATCAAACGATTTCATTTCTACTTGAGCACTGTCAAGCTTGTCTAAATCTGGGCACTCAGAGTCTAGAAGGAGGATTTGGTTATTGTGGAATTAGCCTCTGGGGACCACAGTCTTTCACATATTTCACTAGTACCCATGGCAAACCTTGTGTGTGAGCCTCCTAGTATTATTTATTAACTAATGAGGACTTTTCTATTCATTCTTTGCAAACCCAGACATTTACCCAGAGATCTCATTTTGTGACCTGGAAATGAATGCAAAATTAAGTAGACTTCAAGCTATTATCAAGATAATTCAAGCTATATAACGTTTTTCTTAGTATCTCTGGATAATTGAAGCAATCATATTTAAAAATCTTCTTTCAGTCTTATGAATTATTTCTTCTTGTCTCCATTTCACTTGAAAATCATCAGTGCATCCATGCGGAAAGCAGTATTATGACCTCTGCTTCTTGAAACTCAGCTGGTGTTCCTTACTACCATGATCCAAGAAGAAGCCTGCCAAAGAGTTGGGAAGCCATATTTCCTGTTTGGATTTATGTCCTGAAGGCTGTGGTTACCAGTTTAAAAAACAAAATGGTCACTAATTGTTCCAGTTACTATTGCTAAATCACAAAATTAAATCAAAACTGAGTGGCTCAAAATAATCATTTTATTATTCTCACAGAGTCTGTGTTCTCATAAAAATTTAGACAGAAAACTGCAGAAATGACTTGTTCCTAATCCACAGTATCAAAAGGTATCTGGGATAATTTGGAGGTTGTGGATGACTTAATGGCTAGCAGCTGAAGTCAACTGAAGGTTTCTTCACACACATGTATGGCACATGGGCTGGGAGACTTGGGCTAGTGCCAAGGGCACTTACAAGAGTCTTCGCCATGTGATTTGGGTTTCTCTTAGCATGATGGCTTCAGAGTAGTTGGAATGTTTACATGGTAGCCCAGGTCTCCACTTGAAGGTATTTAAGTGAAAAATGGAAAACTACATTGCCTTTATGACCTCATCTCATAATTCACTTCTATCATGTTCTATCTGCTTGTAGTCACAAGCCCACTCTGAATTACATAAACCTACTACAGTCAACTAAAGATAGTAGTAAGTATCAAAGGCATTTTCTTAATTCATATGCATATAATATGCTCTTCTTACTAATATTTTCTGTAGCAGCTGCTACCCATATCTTTATAAAACATCAGGAGAAGCCAGGCTACAATTAGTTTTCAGGTATTATTAGCTTATGACAACAACCATTTGAAAACCTGAGATGTATGCAGCAGTTTCAATTGAGACCAAGGAACAGTTTGACCTACCTACTTCAACAGAGCAGCAAGTTGTTGGCTAAATTATTACAAAAAGTCCATTCATTTATTTCATGTGTTCACAGATGAGCAAAACAGCTTTCTTTATTTCAATCGGTAGTTTTCATCTTGCTTAGACTTACTTCTTCGGAAACAAACGGGAATCGCCTAGGTTTACAGCCAAACATTTTTGAAAATCCCCAAGACTATGTCGTTATTACTCAATGCATTCTTCTACTTGGGGATTTGAGTCAAGATTAGTTACCTGCTCAAAAAAAAGAGAGAGAGAGAGAGAGAGAGAGAGAGACAAAAATAAAGCCTGCATATTAAAAATGTCTACTTCCTATTTATGTGCCATTTAATACTTTATTATATTAATTCATAGACCAGTAACAATTAAAAAGTTATATATATATATGAGAAAATCATAAGGAGCCTTCTTTGAGTTCATTTGTTATTAAATCCACAAGAAAAGACCATTCCAGTTTTAATGGGTATTGTAATCCTTGAGGCCCTACTGTTTCTTAGGGCTCAGTGTAACCCCATGACTTAGAATGATTAGGTTTCAGATATAGTTTTTTCTAGAAATGCCAAGCTGATAAACATCTGAAATTTCAACACAGCTGCTCTGAGTGGTTTCCTTATTGCTGTAATCATACTGAGAAATCAAAATCGGAATAAAATATTTGGAAACATGTTATCTCCTATTTAATAATCTGTTTGAGTGTGTGTGGTATGGTGATGTGTCCAAGGGAGGTGGAATAGGAGTCATGTGTTTTATTACTGTCACTATGTGTTTTTGTGCCTTAATGGAGGCTTTTCTGATATTTGTCTTTAATTTTCTTTGGATTCTGATGTTTGAAATTTTCTCATGTATATCTTAGACGGGGAGTTATTTTGAAAGTCAAACTAGCGTTGTCCACCTTTTTATTCTACTTATTTAGACCCCAAACCACTTTAATCTCCCTTTTAAAACTATTTTAGGTGTTTGATTCCATTTCAGCAACAATGAACTAATTTCAAAGATGAAAAAGACATTATTTTAACACTCGAATAGCTGTTTTCAGTGCCTAAACCAGACAACTAACATACTCTTCCATTCTTTTTTCTGCAACCCTCTAGTATATTTCTGGGGTCCCATGACAGCCTCTCACTGCTACTATACGAGATTTCTCATGTTAAGGGGCAGACACCAGTGTTGTTAACAGCAGATAAGATTCTGTTTATAAGATTGTGGATATGATTACTTCCTGGAGCTTTCCCTACCTGTAAAACAGCAATAAAACTAGTGCTTACTTCATAGGGTGTAAACGAAACCAAATGACACAGTATGTGTGAGTACAATTTGTAAACAGAAAGCAGCCATAAAATGCCAATTGATTCAAAGTTCGAGGCCTAAAAATGACTGGCATACATTATATGTGAGTTTGTTAATAAGGCCACTGCCCGTGATGTCCATATAGGAAAAGTAGAATAATTGATGAAGTAGTTTCCAATGCATTCATTCATTCAGTATGTCATGAGAGAGAATAGCAAGGGAAGTTTAGATTAGACTGGGGAGGGAGCTGAGATTTAAAGGCTGAATAAATGTTAACACCCTGAAGATATGGGGAATAGTGTGTCTGAATATTCTGAGCCTTAAAAAGCTTGGTGCATTTAATAAACTGAACAAGAGTCTATTCTCCAGTGTAGCTGGATTAGAATGAGAAGAGGAAGAGAGCTTCATAGTGAAACCAGAAGATAGGCACAGGATAGACACTCAGAGTTTGGTAACCTGAGTTAGAAAGCCTTGGAAAATCTTTGAAGGATTCAAGAAGAAAACTACTGTGATAAGATTTACATATTTTAAAAACTACTAAAAATGCTCTTCAAGGAATTGATTAGATGGAGAAGACTATTATGATAGAAGAGGAAAAAGATAGGCTTGGATTATGGTGATAGTAGTGAAAATGGAAAGATATGACCCTAGACAGAAATAATAATGTGGGCTTGGTGATGAAATAAATATATAAGATGAGGATGAGAAAAAAATAGCAAAGATCACCGGATGCAGTGGCTCAACACCTATAATCCCATCACTTTGAGAGACCAAGGCAGGCGGATCACGAGTTCAAAAGACCGAGACCATCCTGGCCAACATGGTGAAACGCTGTCTCTACTAAAAATACAAAAATTTGCTGGTGGTGGCATGTGCCTATAATCCCAGCTACTCGGGAGGCTGAGGCAAGAGAATCGCTTGAACCAGGGAGATGGAAATTGCAAAGGGCTGAGATCGAGCCACTGCACTCCAGCCTTGCAACAGAGTGAGACTCCCTCCCCCACCTCCCTCTCCAAAAAAAATTCTGCTTTCCATAGAATATCTCATCAGGGGAACGCCAGGCAGGCTTATTCGCAAAGCATCATCTAAAACTCTAGAAATGAGGTGCCGTTATTATTCCCCTTTAAAATTTCATTGTATGTATTTATCTATTTACTTACTTATTTACTTATTTTATTTTTCCTTTCCAGACAGGTCTGTCTGTCATCCAGACTGGAGTGCAGTGGAACGAACATGGCTTACTGCAGCATTGACCTCCTGGACCCAAGTGATTCTCCTACTTTAGCCTCTTGAATAGCTGGGACGACAGGTGTGCACCACCACGCCCGGCTAAATTTTGTAATTTTTATAGAGAGGGGGTTTGAACATGTTGCCCAGGCTGGTCTCAAACTCCTGAGCTCAAGTGATCGTCCTGCCTTGGCCTCCCAAAGTGCTGGGATTAATTACAGGCATGAGTCACCGCGTCTGGCCTATTTTTATTTTTTTTACAGGGACCATTGCACTGGGGTCTTGCAAAGAGGAAGAGAGAGAGTGAACTCAACTCCTCGTTATCTCCATTTTACAGATGAAAAAAATGAGGCGTTCAGAGATTACATAACTTCCCTTGAGTCATATTTGCTTATAAGTGGTAAGGCTGGATTTTGAACCCAGGACAAAGAGGTATGTATGTATGTATGTCTGTATTCATTTTTAATTTATTTTTTAAAGACCCAGATCCCAGTCTGCTGTCACTCCGGCTCAAGTACAATGGCATGATCATAGCTCACTGCAGCCTCAACTTCCTTGGCTCAAGTGATCCTCCCGCCTCAGCCTCCTGAGTAGCTGGGACCATAGGCACATGCTGCTGTACCTGGCTAGATATTAAAAGCTAGGAGCTTTTAACCTCGATGTTATACCACCTTTTTCCAACACCACTGAGTCCAGATACTGACATCAGACCAAGGACCCAATGGCACTCCAGCTCAGACCGGTCTCTGGGGACAGTGACAGGATTCTCTCTTTCCAGTGTCCACTCAAGGGGCAGAATTCTGTACCTTAGGCCAGAATTTCCTCCAGTTCTTTCCATCTCTTGGGCAACCTGCATATCTGTGACCTTTCCTAGGGGACTGGAAGTGACAGCTGAGACCTGCTTAGTGATGTGACATCATGGGAATTTGAGAGCACAGGCTTTGAGGCTGGCATGGTGATAGTAATAAGTGACCTCATAGCATAAGGGGGAGGATGGCTGAGATAAACGCATGGAAAGAGGCTGGCAGGGTGCCGGGCACTTAGAAGGCACCTAGTGTCATGGGGAGAGTTGGCCTTGTGGATTGTCCTGTAGTAATTCCTAGGACTAGAATATTAATTCTATAGTTGGGGGATACGTGATGGAACTGGTTTTTGCAGGATGAAAAGGAAAATGCTCTGCAAATCTTAATTTGCCTTGGCCTCCCAAAGTGCTGGGATTACAGGCGTGAGCCACCACGCCTGGCCACACCTTGCCTTTGACAAGCCGTGGAATTCCCTTATTTATGATGCTTATGGTTGATTATATTTCTCTTCATAGCAAAATGTAAGCCCCATAGATGTTTAAAAAGTATTTTTATTTCAACATTTTTAATCGATACATAATATTTGAATATATTTTTACAAATGTGTACAAATATTTATGGGGTAAATGTGATATTTTGATACATGCATACAATATGTAATGGTCAAGTCAGAGTATTTAGGCATGGGTGTTTTGTAGGTTTTCAAAATAGTCATGGGGCTGGGCATGGTGGCTCATACTTGTGATCCCAACACTTTTGGAGACTGAGGTGGGAGGATTGCTTGAGCCCAGGAGTTTGAGACTAGCCTGGGCAACATAGGGAGACCTCACTTCTACCTAAAATTTAAAAATTAGCTGGGCATGGTGGTGCGCACCTGTAGTCTCAGCTACCTGGGAGGCTGAGGTGGGAGGATCGCTGGAGCCCAGGAGGTCGAGGCTGTGGTGAGCTGTAATCACACCACTGCCCCTCCAGCTTGGGTGACAGCAAGACCTTGTCCCAATTAAAAAAACAAAACCAAACCAAAGACCCAACCCAAAGCCAAACAAAAAACAAACAGTCGCGGGTTAAATGAACACCTCAATTTCTTCCCACTCCAAATTGAGTGCTCCTTTTATCACACCTAAAAGTTTTTTTGGACCAGATGCGGTGGCTTACATCTGTAATCCCAGCATTTTGGGAGGCCAAGTTGGGCGGATGACTTGAGGTCAGGAGTTCGAGACCAGCCTGGCCAACATGGTGAAAACACACCTGTACTAAAAATACAAAATTAGCCTGGCATGGTGGTGCGTGCCTGTAGTCCCAGCTACTTGGGAGGCTGAGGCAGGAGAATCACTTGAACCCAGGAGGTGGAGGTTGCAGTGAGCTGAGATCGTGCCACTGCACTCTGGCCTGGGAGACAGAGTGAGATTCTGTCTCAAATAAAATTAAAAAATGTTTTTCTGAACACCACTTCCTGTGTCTGTGGACTAGGGATGGGTTACATTATTTCAGTGAACATCTCAGGCCTTCTCAGAAGGTCAAGCACAGTAATGGATGTAATAGCATCATGTCTAATAAAGTGTTAGGCCAGCGAACATGAGGGTGCTGACTGTTCTTCCTTTTCCTGATCCGAGGGCTGGACACCTCCCTGCTTTGCCTTCTGTTTGTCTAATCAGTGTGTTCTCCTGGCCGGTTTTCATCTCCTTTTCCAAAGCTTCCCCCTTCCCACGCCAGGGATGCCACGTGGCTGCTCCATCATTTATAGTGACGGCCAAATAATTGAATTGTTATTGGTTTGGAGCCGGGTAAGGGAGGGGGAGAGACTTTTGCTAAATTGTTTCACTTTAGATAATGTTCATCTCCGGCTCTGTTGTGATTTATTTCTGCTGTTGGCAGTCTTGCTTTCTGGAAATTAATTCTCTGATTGGAATGGAAAGGAAAGTTGGTGGTGGCGGGGTGTGGGGTGTGGGGATTCCTTTTGGTTGTAAGATCTGGATGAAGTGTTGGTCTGGGTTTCTCTGGGAGTGGCTGGAGGGAGTAGGGAATTTGGGTGTTGAGAATCTCAGGCTGCCCAGTCTGCACTCCTCACTTTATTTGAGTGGCACATTGTATTATAATCTCTTGAATCCAATGGGCCTTAAGCCCTGGTCATCTGCTGTTTATATGAACACACTCACTTCCAGGATCCTCTAGAAGGCCCTCATATCCACATTTTGCAGATAAGAAAATTGAGGCTCAGACTGATGCATGTCATTGTACCAGGTATCTACTGCTCTGTAAGAAACCACCCCAAACTTAGTGGCCTAGTAACTACTGTTTTATTATGCTCACAAATTCTGTGGGTCAGGCATTTAGGAATGAAACGGGGGGAATAGCTTTGTTTCTGCTCTGTGATGTCTGGGCCACAGGTGGGAAGACTTGAATGACTGGGGGTGTTTTGAATAGCTGAGAGCCCAAACCCTCTGAAGGCTCTTTCACTCACATGTCTGGAACTGGGGCTGGATGACTCAAAGGTGGGGCTCAGCTGGGACCATTGATTGGAGGACCTCCAGACCTCCACACGACCTCTTCTTGCATCTTGGGATGCTTCATGTCATGGTGACCAAATTCTAAGTAAGAAGTTCTTGCGACTGAGCACCAGAGAACACGCGTTCTGTGAGAACTAGGTGGAAGCTGAATGGTCTTGTTTGACCTGACCTTAGAGGCAGCACTTGCTGGAGTGGAATGCAGCCCTACAATCTGATCGGAGGACCCAGTGGAGACACAGAGCAAGGGCACTTCTGGAGAAAGGCGCTCCACTCCCCAACTCTGCCAGAGGATGATTATTGAAGAGGCCACACCCTGGATGCCCCAATCAAGGTCATTCAGTAAAAAAGGTATATCAGTTATAATTTTTTTTTTGCAAGGAAAATCTTGACTCTGGCCTTAAATAATAAAGATTTTTTTTTTCTTTTGTAATCCCAGCACTTTGGGAGACTGAGGTAGGTAGATCAGTTGAGGTCAGGAGTTTGAGACCAGCCTGGCCAACATGGTGAAACCCTGTCTCTATTAAAAATACAAAAATTAGGCCGGGCGAGGTGGCTTATATCTGTAATCACAGCACTTTGGGAGGTTGAGGTGGACAGACCACTTGAGGCCAGGAGTTCAAGACCAGCCTGGCCAGCATAGCAAAACTCCATCTTTACTAAAAATATAAAAATTAGCCAGGTGTGGTGGCATGTGCCGGTAGTCCCAGCTACTCAGGAGGCTGAGGCAGGAGAATCTCTTGAACTTGGGAGACAGAGGTTTCAGTGAAACAGAGGTTGCAGTGAGCTGAGATTAAACCTGGGAGACAGAGGTTGCAGTTAGCTGAGGTGGGTGGATCACTTGTGTTCAGGAGTTCAAGACCAGCTTGGGCAGCATGGTGACACCTGTCTCTACCAATATATAGATATATATGAAATATATAATTTATATATATATATATATATATATATATATATATATATATATAAATTAGCCAAGCTAATGTGGTGGCGCATACCTGTGGTCCTAGCCACTTAGGGGGCTGAGGCAGGAGGATCCCTTGAATTGGCGAAGTCGAGGCTTGGCTAGTGAGTACTCCAGCCTGGGCAACAGAGTGAGACCCTGTCTCAAAAAAGAAAAACAAATTTAGCCGGGTGTGGTGGCATGCTCCTGTAATCCCAGCAACTTGAGAAGCTGAGGTGGGAGAATCACTTGAACCTGGGAGGCAGAGGTTGCAGAGAGCCAAGATTGTGCTACTGCACCCCAGCCTGAACAACAGAGTGGGACACCATCAAAAAAAAAAAAAGATTTTTTTTTTTCACATAACTAAAACTTTAGAAGTAAGGAAAGCTAGTTAATTTGATGGTTCAAAAAGTCATCAAGAGCTGGGGACGGTGGCTCATGCCTGTAATCCCTGCACTTTGAGTGGCTGAGGTGGGTGGATTACCTGAGGTCAGGAGTTTGAGACTGGCCTGGGCAACATGGTGAAACCTTGTCTCTACTAAAAATGCAAAAATTATTCGGGCGTGGTGGCTCATACCTGTAGTCCCAGCTACTCAGGAGGCTGAGGCAGGAGAATCGCCTGAACCCTCGGTGGGGTGGAGGTTGCGGTGAACTGAGATTGCGCCGCTGTACTCCAGCCTGGGTGACAGAGTGAAACTCTGTCTCAAAATAATAATAGTAATTTTTTAAAAATGAAGGGGAAAAACAGAGAAGTTAAGTAATCCATCCAAAGTGGCTTGGCTAGTGAGTGGCAGAATCAGATTCGAACCAGGGCAGTCTGTCTGCAGTGCCCTTTCTTGAAAGCACTGTGCTACACTTCTTTCATTTGGGATGGGTATAGGAAAACTAGAGAAGCCAAACACACACCCCTTTGAGTAGAGAGAAAGGGAATCGGATGTGGCTGAGCATAGGGCTGGCCCTGACAGTCACCTCTCACATATAGATGTATTGACTAAACTCAGAAAGCGTAGGTGGTAAGTCCAAGGTCTCAGGAGGGCTAAGTGGCAGAACCAGGATTTATACCCAAGTTCAGATCACTGGGCTTTTCCCAACATTTTTATCCTGCTTACTTTAGCTCCTATAATTGTCTCAACTTTTAAAATTTGTTTAATTTTAAACTGAAATGAACAGGAGAGAGAGGTACAGAATGAATGAGACTGGATGCTGAACTGCTGTTGGGAACACGGGGATGAAGAAGGCAGGATGCAGAATCTGGTGTTTACCGGGTTCTTCTAGCCTGATGACACCAGCTTCATTCTAGGCCTAAGTGCATCTAGTCACATGCTCCTAGGTGGTTGGACCAGAGAGGGGCAGAGCCAGAGGCCTCATGGATGGGGACTTACTGGGTCCTAGGGAGGAGTGCAGGCTAAGGCAGGATCAGCCTCTTCTGCAGCATATAGAGCTGGCCCCTGGGAGAGGAGGGTGAGGGGATGATGATTTCCTCACTCTCCTGTTTCTCCATGGATTGTCCAAAGCAGAGCAACAGGCCAATGGGCGGTGTCTTGACATGGGCAGTCCCAGGGCTGGTGGGGGATCCCTCCCTGGTCCTGGTTGGCTGAGAGGGCCACACACAGACACAGACAGACAGAGGTCTCTCTGAAATGGACAGTTAATTGTCTCCAGGCCAGGGAGACCTGCAGAATTAGGGCTTTCCGGGACTGGACCAGGAGACCTGGGAGGCAGAGACCCTGTCCCTACCCCCAGCCACTCTCATTTCCTTGCCAGTGCTCCAGAAATCCAGGTCGCTTTCAAAGCCTGGGGCTGCTGTCTACTGGAGCACGGGGTCGCTTCCGGGGTCACTGGCTGGACAAGCAGGTCAATTTTAGCAGGAAACCAACATTTAAGTGGTGCTGGCTAACTCGGGGTTCTGAAAGGTGACTCTGACTTTTGCAAAAACCTGGTCTTTTCACCTCATTTTATACCTGGAAAGCCTGAGCACTCCAGAAACTACCATTTATGAAACATGAAATATACACACACATGGACACATACAATCTTAATAAATGCTTAAATATATATACACACACATACAATGCTTGATGTATAAGTACACACACACACACACATACACACATACACACACACACATGCCAGGCATGGTGGGAGGTACTTTTCAATTGCTATCACTTGCAATCTTCACAACCCTGACAGAGGAGGCTTTTTTATTTTATTTTTACAAATTCCCATTGCATAGATGAGAATACTGAGCCTCAGAGGTTAAGAGGCTTGCATAGGATCCCTTAGCCAGGAACCATCAAGTGGGACTTGAACTCTCCTTTAATCTCCATGCTCAGCCTTCTTTTCACTTTAACCTTGAACCTCTGAACTCCAGAGCCTGGTTGGAGGAGGATCCCTGGAGGAGCAAATAGAAGAAACCCAAAAGGGACCTGAAAGCGGGTCCCCTTCCTTACCTCGATTCCCAGTCGGAAGAGGAGGAAGCACCCACCCTCCTTCCCTCCTTTCGACCCACCCAGCCACCCACCCAAGGTGCTATTAAAGTTAATTGTTTTTACTGCCAGTTTAACATAGTCTTGTAAATCTTTTTACGATGTGGCCAGGGAACACCGCGCAGGCAGGACTCGATGGAGTTAGAACACAGGAGCGTGGCCCCAGAGCTATCTGGAGATTGTAAAACAGGAGCGCCCGGTCTCTCCAGGGGCACCCTCTTCCCTCTTCCTGGAGCACCAGGCCCAAGTCCCTCACCTGGGTGCCAGTTCTAGTGGCAGTTCTCCCAGGTGTGGCTAGGATTGTGTCTGGAATGTTAAGATCCTCCAGGCCACCCCCACTGTTTGGAGAGGCCATCCCTCTTGACTCTTAAGTTGTGGAATCCTCCAGAATCCGAGACCTCCAAGCCCTGGAGAGAGGTTCTGGATCCTTCAGAAAGGCTGAGGGGCAATTCCCATGTGGAAAGCTTGGCAAACTTGGTCTCTGTGTTTGCCCACCAAGGACCAGCAGGGGAAAACACTGCAAGGTGGCTATTTATGGGTGTGAGGGGCACACATTCCACGGCGCAGGGACTCTGGAGGTGCAGGTCTTCTATGAAGGTGATTCTGCCCCTTCCCAGCCATTACCAGCAAAGACAGCTGAGTCTTCCTGAACAGCGCCTTTAAGCTGGTTCCTCCCGGGTTGGTGGAGCAGGACTCAGCAGTTTCTGACCCTTGGGCAGACCGTGACTTCCATGTGTCTGGGTACAGGCCCAGTTTCCCCGAGTCTCCTCTCTAGGTTCTGGGTATCCCCAGTCTGAGCCATCCATGTTAAAATAAGTGTCTTAACTCCTACCGTTGTTACTAGCGTTAAACAGATACTCCTAATGTGCCCAGAAAAATGCCAGGCACACGCTAAACATCTGTAAACCACGGTGACAGCTCTAAGTGTTCATGATTAAGCCCAAATATTTATTAGGCGCTGGTCTGCAAACCTCGGGTAAGCACTGGGACACACAGAGAAGAACAATGTTCTCTCCTTTAAAGGAGGCTTTCGTTATGAACAGAGGAACCTAGTGGACATCAACACAACACAGAGAAGTCCTTTCCAAAATGTATCCCGAGTCCCCCAGCAGTACCCGGGAACCTCTTAGAAATGTGCATTCTTAGGCCCAGTTCAGATCAATTGAATGAGGTGTCCTGAAGCAGGGCCCAGAATTCCGGTTTTAACAAAGCCGCCAGGTGATTGTGAGCTCCTTAAGGTTCGAGAACCCTGATGGAGTGAATGCAGGCGCAGGCTTTGTAGGGAGAAAATGTGGGTTTCCATCCCCTTGCATCTATGTTACGGGATTTTGACCAAGAAATGGTAGCAAGCTCAGATGCGGAAAAAGGGAAAGGGAATGGAGTGGGAGCGGTGAAGATGAAGACAAGGGAATAACCAGCCCTTTTCCCAACGGGGCTTCCTCCATCAGAGGCCGAATTTCCGAGCAGGATGGACCAGGGTGCTCGCACTAACTCTTGAGAGGTCAGAAAGGCCTCTCAAAACGCGCCGCGATATGAAACCTGCACACGCGGGGTTCAGGCCGGCTACGTTCTTCCAAGCAACCAGCCTTTGGGGGCACCCAGCCTTTCCCAAGCCTCGATTTTCCCGATCTCTTGGGATCCTTGCGGCACCAATGGGGTTGGAAGCACCTTGGAAGCTACAGAATCCCCGGTCAGGACAATTTCCGGTACGGCCCCAGTTCAGTGGTTTATAGAAATTTTTTCTCTCTCTCAGGTCCAAGACGCCCGAGAGAGAGGAGAAGTCGACTCTGGCACACCCCAGCGAGGTGCTGCCGGGATTCGGGAGCTGGGGCTGGTGATCTTTTCCGAGAATCCTCCACTTGTGGTGACGTCGGACAGTGAGCACAGGCTTTTCTCTAAAGCGTCCGCGAATGAGCCAGCGAATAAAACGGGTGTCTGCAACGTTAATGAATTGCACAAGGAAGCTGAGGGTGGGGACTTTGACCCAGGGAGCCAGAGGCGGTTCGGCGTGGTGCTTCCCCGTGCGCCTAGCGCTGCGCTGGGCTTTCCCAGTCGAGGCGTGCGGAGCGCACCGCATGAGCTTCAGTCGAACTCATCCTTCTCCCACGTGGAAGGAGGTGGAGATGCTGGTAGAGTTGTGGGGGGTGGGGAGAGGGTTGGAGGGGGACTGTCTAGATTCTACTCTGGAGGATCCAATCACGTCGTGCTATTCCCCTGCCTAGAACGTCAAGGTTTTCCAACTGTTTGAATAAAATCCAAACAATGCCCGATGTACAATGAACGAGTGATCTAGCCTCGGCCTATTTTTCAGGACCTAGCTTTGTCCCCGCCCGCGACGTCCCGTTGGGAAGGTCCTACTCGCCACCACCGGCTCTGCTTAGGTTCAAACTCCAGGCCACTCTCCGCACTCCTTCTCTGGTTTCCAGCAAGAGAAGCGCATCGGAGGAGGGGGCGAGAGGCGCTCGACCTCTCGGGTTAGAGGAAATGCAAGTTGGGCCAATTTCCCCCTTCCAGACGCCCAAGCGGAACGGCCCTGGGGGCAGCGGCCTTGCCCGGCGGCCACTGCCCGCCTCCTCCCCCGCACTCCCCTGGCCAGGCTTTGAAGAGCGCGTTTTACGAACTTTTCCATTTTGCTTCTGGAGGCGTGTTTGTTCTTCTCAGTCACCTCGCTTTTTTTTTCTTTTTATGAGCTTCAGCGCTGATCTGCACGTTCTTCCCTCCGTGTAATTTCAATTTGAACTCTCCCTGGAGCGGCCTTTTCCCTCTTGTTGTCTGCCAAGTCGTTTGAAGGCTGAGCAAACGTTCTTCCTCCCTCCCGTCCGCGCGAGTCTCGGTCTACACCCGCGAGGGGAGGCGGAGGCGGATACTCCGAGAGTTCCAGTGGATTGCAGGCTTTCAGCAGCCGCCGCCGCCTTCAGACTGTTTGGGAGGAGAGATGAAACACTGGAATAAATGCCCCTGCGACCACTCTTCTCAAGGGTTATGGTGGATGTGTGTGTGTGCGTGTGTGTGTGTGTGTGTGTGTGTGTAAATATTCCCTAACCCACATTAGAAGTCTTGGGAAGGGGGATGGGCGCGGTGGCTCACACCTGTAATCCCAGCATTTTGGCAGGCAGAGGCGGGAGGATCACTTGGGGTCAGGCGTTCGGGACCAGCCTGGTCAACACAGTAAAACCACCTCTCTAAAGTACAAAAATTAGCCAGGTGTGGTGGTGTGTTCCTGTAAACTCAGCTACTCGGGAGGCTGAGGCAGGAAGTCACTTGAACCCAGGAGGCGGAGGTTTCAACGAGCTGAGGTTGCGCCACTGCACTCCAGCCTGGGCAACAGACCAGACTCCATCTCAAAAAAAAAACAAAGAAAAAAAAAGTCTCAGGAAGGAAGAGGGCAGAGACACAACACAAGGAGCGACTGGACTGAAGTAAGCTTCAGCACTCAGTAAGTGCCCAGTTTTGTTCTTTCCACAGATTGCCTTCTTCAATTTTCAGTCTCGTGACTACTTGTTAACCCCATTTTACAGATGGGAGAAATTGAGGCTGACTGATGAGGTTAGTTTCTCAGCCACCCTACTAAGATCTAAATCCACTGTTGAGCAAGTGCTCTGAATAACAATTATCTTATAGCTTAATATTAGATTATTAAATACCACTCCCCTTTTCCTTTACCACTGGGCTTATGCCTTCATTGGTCATTCAAGGGGGGAAAAGGAAATATCCTTTTAAAACTCAGAGGCCAGGTGCAGTGACTCTTGCCTGTAATCCCAGAACTTTAGGAGGCAAAGGTGGGTGGATCACTTGAGACCAGCCTGGGCAACACAGTAAGATCCTGTCTCTGTAATTATTTTTTTCTTTGAGATGGATTCTTGCTCTGTTGCTGAGGTTGGAGTGCAGTAGTACCATCTCAGCTCACTGTAACCTCTGCCTCCCAGGTTCAAGCAATTCTCCTGCCTCAGCCTCCCAAGTAGCTGGGATTACAGGTGTCTGCCACCACACCAGCTAATTTTTGGTATTTTTAGTGGAGATGGGGTTTCACTGTGTTGGTCAGGTTCGTCTTGAACTCCTGACCTCAAGTGATCTGCACCCCTTGACCTCCCAAAGTGCTGGAATTACAGACATGAGCCACTGCACCTGGCCCTCTATAAAAAATTTTAAAAATTAGCCAAGCATGGTGGTTTGTGCCTGTAGTTCCAGCTACTTAGGAGGCTGAGACAGGAAGATCACTTGAACTCAGGAGGTCAAAGCTTCAGTGAGCTGTGATTGTATCACTGTACTCCAGCCTGGGCAACAGACAGAGACCCTGTCTTAAAACAAAACAAAACAAAAAACCAGAGAAGCTGGGTGCTTGTCATGAATCCTGTCAGAGGAAACTGACAAGAAACATGAAAACAAAGTATTAAATACCTATAACAACTGCCCTTTTTAATATATATTTATAGTGTTTATTTTATTTTTATAAAAAAATAGATGTGAGGTCTTGCTATATTGGAGAGGCTAGTATTGAACTACTGGCCTCAAGTGATCCTCCTGACTCAGCCTCCCAAAGTGCTGGGATTACAGGTGTGAGTCACCATGGCCAGCCACAACTGCCCTTTATTAACCATGTACTTATGTGCCAGGAACTGTATTAAACTGTCTACTTACTTATTTCTCACAAATATTTCTAACAGTGTCTTTATGCATTAGCTACTTTTCACATGACAGATAGGAAAACTGAGGCGCAGAGAAGTTGAGTAACCTGCCCAAGATCACACAGCTACGAAGAGCTGGTTGCAGGACTTAAACCGGGGCAGAGGCACCCCTAACCGTCAATATGCATCCCTCTGCTCTTCCCAGCTCTCTCCTGAGTGACATGAAAGAAACTCCAGGCTTACTGGTCCTGGGCTGCAGTTTTCCTCCCCAAGGTCACTCTGGGGACAAACAGGAAGATGGGAGGGGGCGTGGGGCAGTTACATAAGGCGGTCACTTCAAAGGTGGCCTCTCCGGGGTGGATAACCTTGGCTTTGGGCAGTTAGCCAGGGGCACCAGTCGGCAAGCTGAGGGCTGTCCACCCTCTATCTCCTACCCCATCTTAGTCCAAGGGCAGAGCAGGCAGTGGAGGAGATGAAGGCTGGACTGGGGGGCGAGGGGGCAGGTCTTGTAATCAAAGTTGGGCAGTGGCAGAAATCAGGTGACGCAATAAAAATAACAACACCAGGTGCAGTGGCTCACGCCTATAATCCCAGCACTTTGGGAGGCCGAGGTGGGCAGATTGCTGGAGGCCAGCAGTTCAAGACCAGCCTAGCCAACATGGTAAAACCCCTTCTCCACTAAAATTACAAAAATTAGCTGGGCATGGTGGCATATGCCTGTAATCCCAGGTAGTCCAGAGGTTGAGGCACGAGAATTGCTTGAACCCAGGAGGCAGAGGTTGTAGTGAGCCAAGATTGTGCCCCTGCACTCCAGCCTGGGCAGCAGAGTGAGACTCTGTCTTAGAAACAAAAAAGCATTTATTGCGCACTTACTATACATTAAGCATGATGCTAAGCTCTTATGTTAACAGCTCTATTGGTAAGGACTTTAAATCATTTCCTTTAAGGGGCTCAGAGAGGTGAAGCCACTTGTTCAGTCGTACGACTGGGCTGCCTGTCCTGGGAGGAAGGAGGCCCACAGCAGGCACTAGCTTCATGTGAATTCGGCACATTCTGGTGGAAGTGGGTTTTGACTTTCTGTGATGCAAACTACAAAATAGAATGAGAGGATCTGAGAATGGTAGGTCCAGCTACCCTCTAGATGAGGAAACTGAGGCCTGGTGAGGGGTGGAGTATGACCTAAGGTCTTCCATGAAGTCAAGAGGGAATCCATTGTAATCCCAGCACTTTCGGAGGCCAAGGCTGGCCAGTTACCTAAGGTCAGGAGTTTGAGATCAGCTTGGCTAACAAGGTGAAACCCCATCTCTACTAAAAACACAAAAATTAGCTGGGCGAGGTGGCGGTGCCTGTAATTCGCAGCTACTCAGGAGGGTGAAGCAGGAGAATCACTTGAACCTGGGAGGCGGAGGTTGCAGTGAGCTGAGATCATGGCACTGCACTCCAGCCTAGGCAACAGAACGAGACTTTGTCTCCAAAAAAAAAAAAAAAGAGAGAGGGAATCCAAATGGTCTGAGAATAACCACCCATGCCCCCACCTCACGCCAGGGTACTTCCCTCAGCTCTGAGTGAAGAAGAAAGGGTGTGGCCTGAGAGAGCCTGAGACAGAACTGTGTTTCCGTTCTGCCCTCAACTTACTAGGACATTATGCAAATCATTCAATCTCCCTGGGCCTCAGTTTCTGCAAAATCATGGCGGTACAGGGAACGTGCAAATCACGCAAAATCATGGCGGTACAGATTATTGAATTGCTCAGGCACTTGGTGGTGATAATGTTCCCAGAAGCTCCTGAGGCCACAGCCAGGAAACAGAACCAAGCACAACCAGTTCCCCCAATCCTGAAGTCCTATGAAATCGAGGCTCCCAGACTTCTGGAGGGTGATGGCAGCTGGAGGTTCACTGTGTCTTTGAAGAAGCATTCTTTCCTTTGTCAGGCACCCAAAGGGCCTCTTGGTCCCAGTCCAGGGATAGGGTACGTGTGCTTCCACCAGAGAAGTGCACTGTCTCCCCATCACTGGGATTTGTGTGGGGCCTCCTTTCTCTTGGGGCTGTGGAACTCAAGGTGGGGGTTGGCTGAGGGTCTCCAAGCCCAAAAGCGTTGCACGCAAATGCCTGCATATGTACCCAACCACAGCAGCTTATGTGCCTATCAACTGATTTCAGGTCCACACAGACACAGTCCATGGCAGACCCTCACCCAGCCTGCCTTCCTCCACCTCATTATTATTACTGCTGTTGTTTAAGAACCGTACTTTGTCTAGCCCCTAATGTGAGCCAGGTGTGTTATAATTAACAGTGTAACATCTGAAATTCAGAGAGGTGAAGACACTTGCCCAAGATGCACAGTAAGTGTCCCTAAGAGAAAGGCTTGTACAAATGATCAGAGCTAGGTGGAGGGAAAAGGAAAGGGACACGCAGAGGCAATGTGACAGAGAGAAGAAAATTCCTGGCCAGGTGGGGTGTAATCCCAGAACTTTGGGAGGCCGAGGTGGGTGGATCATTGGAGGTGAGGAGTTCGAGACCAGCCTGGCCAACATGGTAAAACCCCATCTCTACTAAAAATACAAAACAAAACAAAAAAATAGCTGGGTGTGGTGGTCCACACCTGTAATCCCAGCTACTCGGGAGGCTGAGGCAGGAGAATCTCTTTAACCCAGAGGCAGAGGTTGCAGTGAACTGAGATCACCCTACTGCACTTCAGCCTGGGCTACAGAGCAAGGCTCTATGTCCAAAAAAAAAAAAAAAAAAAACAACTACCAAAACCTGAAAACTCTCATCTGCCTTTTCTCCCTGTCCTATATTGGGCGTTAAGCTGAACTGTCCTCTACATGACCTCAGACACCCGAAGCCAGAGTCCCAGGAAGTCCATGGTTCCTGCAATTATTGGTATCATTTAAGCTGAGAGCAATATCTACAGAAATGTGCCGATGGATGCTTTGGGGTTGATTTATCCTGAGATTCCCATTCCTTGTGACTTCTGTGGGGAGCTGACCTTTTCACTACAGAAATTTTAGGATTTCTGCATCTGCTCCAGGAAATAGGAGGAATGAAAAGGTTATGCCACCAGACACTGGGAGGCGTGGGGTGCATGGCTGTATCCCTCCAGTTAGAGTCAGGTGGAGCCTTGGGCATGAGGTTACAGACTTGGAGAGGGACACTGACTTGGCCAAGGCCACCCAGAGTCATGGAAGCCATTTGGCCTCCAACCTCAACTCAAACTTGCCCTTACCAGGTGCTGTGGGCTGCCCAGGGGTGCTTTGAGCTGCAGACGGGAGGGATTGTGGGGCAGGGGAAATGGTGATGGGGTGTCTCCTTAATGGCCCCAGGGGTCACATGGCGGGTAGCCAAGCTCTGACTGCGTCCTTCACCTCTCCATGCCTGAGTGCTGTCCTGGGTAGGACGGGCATGCATTTTTTCACATGATGGGCTGGATAGGCGGCCACTTGGGAAGAAGCAAAGGAAAGCAGGGTCTGGAGGGCGATGTGGGAGTGGGGGAGTGCTTGTGGGGGTAGGCTGCAAACAAAGGGGCCCGCATTGGATCAGGCAGGGCCGCTGAGTGATGATTCACAGGCCAGCAGGGAGGGGCGGGCTGCTGGACGCATGCGGACGGGTCAGGAGGAGAGCAGGGACACTCAGAGTCAGACTCATGCAGGAAAGAGAGCAGATCCAGAGAAACACGGAAAAGAGAGACAGAGGCAGAAAGATAAAGACAGGGTACGCACACATACGCGCACACACACGCACACACGCACACACGCACACACAAACACACACACACAAACACAAACACACACACACACGTACAGAGAGCAGAGATAGAGTGAAATGGGATTTGTGGCCAACAGTGGACAGAAAACCAAATCAATGTAAATTCATTTCATTTTGTTTTAGAGACAGGGCCTTGCTCTGTCACCAGACTGTAGTGCAGAGGTGTGATCGTGGTTCACTGCAGTCTCCAACTTCTGAGCTCAAATGAGCCTCCTGCCTCAGCCTCTTGTGTAGTGAAGACCACTACTTTTTTCATTTTTATAAATAAAATAATTTATTTCTATTTTTTGTATGTATAGGGTCTTACTATGTTGTCCAGTCTGGCCTTGAACTCCTTGAACTCCCATTGAGGCCTCACAGCGTGCTGAGTTTACAGATTTGAGGTTGCTGAAGCCACTGCACCCAGCCTTAGTGTTTTTTTTTTCTTTAAATAAAGACGGGGTTTCACCACGTTGGTCAGGCTGGTCGTGAACTCCCCACCTCAGGTGATCTGCCCGCCTTGGCCTCCAAAATGCTTGGATTACAGGCATGAGCCACTACGCCCGGCCTTAGTGGTTTTTAATGACCCCACTTGCACCCCAGCACACCCTATCTGCAATTTAAAAATTTCATCTTGCCAGGTCTGGAGTAGGCATCTAAGCATGGGCTTCCCATGACTGCCTGTGGCCAGGCAGGGCCTCAAGCAGACACTCATTGGCCGCACAGAGAGTCCATGTCCAGCGGTAGGGACATGAGTGTATGCATACATGTATCACAGGATCACAGGACCTCCCCAAGATACAAACGTCCTCACCAAATATGTGTGCACACACTCATGAAGGTCCAGCGCATACACATACACACACACACAAACTTTCATCGCTGCAGCAGGCTCCTGTGAACACACACACATTCCACTTTTGTTGAGCACCTAGCATATTCCAAGTTCTAGGCTGAGCATTAAAGACAGAGAAAAACACGGAAAAGAGAAAGCCACCTCTCAGTCTCCCAGGGGGAGGCTGCTGGGTGCTGGGCACAGGGACTGCCCCTCAGGATCCAGAACATGAGGACTGCCCCCTTGTCATTGGGAATGCCCAAAGGGAGGGTCTGTGGTAGGGCAGAAGTCTGTCCTCCCGCTGTAGTCAGGGACAAGAACATCTGCCCCAGAGCAGCTGAGCTTGGGACATGTTCAGGGCACCCCAGAGTACAGATTCTGTCCTTTCTTCCTCTCAACTTCCTCCATTGGTATGAGAAATCAAGAAGCTGGGGAGAGGATTTCTGCCTGTCCATCAACGCTCAGAACTGGCTGGGTGTGGTGGCTCATGCCTATAATCCCAGCTACCTGGGAGGCAGAGGTGGGTGGATTGCTTAAGCCCGGGAGTTCGAGACCAACCTGGGAAACATAGCGAGATCCCATCTCTGCAAAAAAAAAAAAAAAAAAAAAAAATCTCAGAACTTCCCTCCAATATCTCTTTCTTCCAGGAGTCAGGCATGGGAGCCTACTTGTCGCCTACTTCCAAGTAGAGGACTGGCCCCCACCCCAAAGGGGATCCTGTGGAAAAACGGGAACGCTGTGCTATTCTCTTTTGTTCTTGCCCCAGTATCCTGGGAGGATGTGAATTTCCTTCAAGCTGGTGTGAGCATAATGGCAACACCCAGTTGCTGCTTTCAGTGGAGTTGGTCTTTCTTGAATTCATTTCAAACATCCTAATGTGGCTGGGCACGGTGGCTCCTGCTTATAATCCAGCGCTTTGGGAGGCAGGCGGATCACAAGATAAGGAGTTTGAGACCGGCCTGGTCAACACAGTGAAAACCTGTCTCTACTAAAAATACAAAAATTAGCTGGGCGTGGTGGTGGGCACCTGTAATCCCAACTACTTGGGAGGCTGAGGCAGGAGAATCACTTGAACCCAGGAGGCCGAAGTTTCAGTGAGCCACGATCATGCCACTGCACTCCACTGCACTCCAGCCTTGGTGACAGATAGAGACTCCATCTCAAAAACAAAAACAAAAATGAAAAAACAAAATCAAACATCCTAATGTTTGTAATAACAGCCAACGTGTTGAATGCACACCACATACAGGGCGCTACTCTTAGCACTTCGCAAATACTGCCCCATAAAAGGCTCAAGACAGCTCTATAACATGGGAGTAATTATCGTGAAGCCCATTTTATAGATGAAGAAACTGAGACCTAGGGAGGGAAGGGCATTTGTCCAAGCTCATATGGCAGCAATTCACAGGCAGACAGGCTCACTTCAGAAGTCAAGCTCTTAACTAACATCCACCCTTGTAGTCAATAGTTCTGATCCAGCTTTGTAGGCTCCAGAAATAGACAAGATGTGTTGGGGTGTGTGTGTGTGTGTTTATTTGTGTGTGTGCATGTTCACGGGTGTGGTAGGTGGTATAGATTCCAGGGGTCAGCCAGAGGCTACACTGGGATGGAAACAGCAGAGGCCCAAACCGGGGAGAACTTTCAAGGAGAGCCGCCGTTTCCTGACTGCAAAGGGGGCCTCGTCCAAGCCCACCAGCTCATTTACGCTTCGCTTTTGGTTCTGCAGCAGAGTTGCAGAGCGGCCCGGCTCTGCGCCCAGCCTGCCTGCCGTGTAACAAGATAGTTTATATTATACCGCCAAGCAGAAATAAAACTACTGAGTCAAACATTGCAAACAGATGCCGGGGCCAGAGCTCAGGGTCTGTGGCCAGATGCTCCTGTGAGCACCCAGGGAGGGGAGAAGCTGTGAGTCTGGTCTTTGCAGACCCTGTAGGTTTGGGGGTGCGGGTGCGGGTGCGGCTGGAATTGAAGCATTGGGGGCCGCGAAGGGCTTTCAGAAATGGAGAGAGGAAGAAATAAAAGTAGAGAAAGAGCATAACTTTCCTTTCTCTCTTTCACTTACTCCTTCCCCACACAGAGTCAACTTTGTGATTTGCCAATTTCTCCATTTTAATGGCACTTCCTTTCATGAAGAGGTGAAGCTGAGGAAGTGATAGTTTTAGTCTCCTCGAAGTCCTCATGGGTTCTCCTAAAACACCCCGAGTACACCATGAGAAGTCTCCTAAACCCTCCTTTAATAAGATTCTGCCTCTGAGCTCACAAGAAAGTTCTAGAACTTCTATCCTTATTCCTCATGTGATCTCCTAACTCTTCTCTCCCACCCACCCCGGTCCTCTACTGCACCTCCTAGACGGCAGCCAGCATGCCCTTCTTTAAGCATGTGCTGAAAGAGTCATGCTCTTTTTATTAAATTATTTTTATTTTTAGTAGAGACGGGGTTTCACTATGTTGGCCAGTCTGGTTGCGACCTCCTGACCTCGTGACCCGCCCGCTTCAGCCTCCGAAAGTGCTGGGATTACAGGCGTGAGCCACCGCAAGCAGCCTAAGAGTCATGCTCTTACTCTCAGATCTTCAGTGGCTCTCTATTGTCCCCAGTAGAGTTCCTCATTTATCTGAGGAGTGTATGCATCAGAGTCCCCTGGATGCTTCTAAAAATGCAGATTCCAGAGCCACACTCCCAACCTATAGAATTCAACTTCTTCTGGTCTAGGAATCTGCACTGCAAATAATCTTAAAATCTTTCTGGAAGGAGACAAGGTGTATTTATTATTGCTGTTTAATGAGCACATTTATAAACTCAATAGGATGAGACCAGGTGTAGTAGCTCATGCCTATAATCTCAGCATTTTGGGAGGCTGAGGCAGGTGGATCACTTGAGGTCAGGAGTTTCAGACCAGCCTGGCCAACATGGTGAAAACCCATCTCTACTAAAAATACAAAACTTAGTCGGGTTTGGTGGCAGGCGCCTGTAATCCCAGCTACTAGGGAGGCTGAGGCATGAAAATCACTTGAGCCTGGGAGGTGGAGGTTGCAGTGAGCTGAGATCATGCCACTGCACTTCAGCCTGGGTGACAGAGTGAGACTCCGTCTCAGGAAAAAAAAAAAAAAAAAAAAAAAGAAAAAGAAAAGTCAATAGGGTGATGTCAAGCTGAAATTTCTATAGCACTCTTCATTCAGTTATTCAACAGATACTTACAGCACATACTATGTACCAGGCACTGTGCTGGGGCTGGGTGCTGGGGACACAGCACTGACAACATAAATAAGGCTCTGGAAGTCTTGGCATGATTTCCAGTGACTTCAGAGGAGGGAGAGCTTGATGATAGCTGGATGGTCCAGGATGACCTTATGGGGAAGCATGTGGGGCTAGCCCTGATGGAAAAGCCCATTATCTCCAAGGATGAGGGGCTGATGCTCCAGGTGGAGGCGGGGCTAGCAAAGGCTTTCAGGTGTGGGAACTGAAAACAGGATTTTAGGCATTTAGACTTCAGCAGCATCGCAGACTTGGGAAGTAGGTGAGAATAATGAGGAATGCGAATCTTTACTATCTTACGTTGCTTATCTTTCCCAGAACCTTATCTTCCTTTCCCAGGAAGTCTTCCAGAAATGTTGATTGAATGAATGAAAGAAGGATGGTAGGAGAGGAGGGGGAGATAAAAGATACAAAAGGGAGGAAGGAGCAAAAGAGAATGAATCAGGAGATTTTAAAAAAGAAGAGGAGGCCCCATTGTGTAATTCATGAACTTGAGAAGCTATTTGGAGTAGGGATAAAAACGTGTGTGTGTGTGTGTGTGTGTGTGTGTGTGTGTGTGTATAACAGGCATAGGCTTTCAAAGCAATCAAAATAACTCTGATTAACATTCACCCACACTCTCTCTCAAACCCATTTCCTCCCAGCCAAGACGCAGGGCAGACACGACTGACTGTAACCCAAAGAGGGAGGAAAAGCTTGAGCAATTATTTTTATACCAAAAAAAGAAAAAACAAAACAAAACAACTCTCAAAGACGCAGTCATGCTCAGGGCCCCGCCGAGCACTTTGAGCTTTGAGCTTTGAGCCTGTCATAATGCCCTCGCCACCACCACCCCATCTCCAAGCCTTCCTTCTCTCCCAGCCCCCACATGCTCTGGCGTCTATCTCCTGCCCGCCTGTGACAGACGGGGCAGGCCAGGCACCCCCAGAGAACAACCCCCTCCCCATCAAGGGGGCCTGTCCCTTCTGAAACTGATCCCATACCTTTGGATCTAATTTGTTTCTCTGTCTGCTGGGTTTGGGGGGGTCTTGGTTGGAGATGTGGTGGTCACAGGTGACATTAATCACGTCTGCATCTTCCGAGGGCTGAGGATAGGATATCAGAGAGGTGACCAAGCATTGGCCACATGATTCAAATCATCCCAGCATTGATTAATTGGGTTCATCCTGAGTTTCTGAATCATAACAACTGTTTTTCTCCTTCACCTAACGTCAACAGGCCCTTAAAGGGGAAGGATCCGTTTACCCTTCTCATGTGGTGCATGAAGTTGATCAGCTCCTATTAAATGTTAAATGCTGGATGCGTTTTAGACAAACTCGATTTGCTCAAGATACTTTTCAAAGGTTCCATGATGATAATTAGACATCTCTCTCCCTGCCTCGCCCCTTCCTCCGGCTTTCCTGGGACATGTTTTGGCTCTGGCCTCTGACAGATGGGATGGGGGAACGTGTGGGCTGATAGAGAGGGTCCTTTGGAGGGGGAATTGGCTGGGGGGAGAGCCCCCACAGGCTATTTAAAAGAGATACAGTTTCTGAAAAGTTTAATAAGGCAGAAAACAATCCCCCATGCCAAATTTGCCTTCCAAAAGCTAACTATTCGGCATGCCTCCCGCTCCTACATGAAGGAACAGCATTTCTCAAGCCAAGAAGGCTGTTTTCTAGAGAGGAGAAATTCTGTTTCTGCACAGGGTTGGGTGCAGGAAGCTTAGTGACAAAAATGCAGAAACCAAACCCAGTTCTAATGCAAATCAGTGAGAGGAGAATCAGCAGGAAACAATCATCAAAGTACAGGCTCATTTCTTTTTTCACTTTTGTTTTGTTTTGAGACAGAGTCTCGTTCTGTCGCCCAGGCTGGAGTGCAATGGCGTCATCTCAGTCACAGCAACCTCTGCTTCTTGGGTTCAAGCGATTCTCCTGCCTCAGCTTCCCAAGTAGCTGGGACTACAGGTGTGCACCACCACGCCCAGCTAATTTTTGAATTTTTCAGTACAGATAGGGTTTCACCATGTTGGCCAGGCTGTTCTTGAACTCTTGACCTCAGATGATCCACCCTCAGCCTCCCAAAGTACTGAGATTATAGGCATGAGCCACTGTGTCTGGCTTTTTTTTTTTTTTTTTTTTATACAAGTTCTTGCCCTGTCACCCAGGCTGGAGTGCAGTGGTGCAATCACAGCTCGCTGTAGCCTCAACCTCCTGGGCTCAAGTGATCCTCCCATCTCAGCCTCCTGAGTAGTTGGGACTACAGGTGTGTACCACCATGCTCAGATAATTTTTTATTTTTTGTAGAGGTGGGGTTTTACTGTGTTGCCCAGACTGGTCTCCAACTCCTGAGATCAGGTGATTCCCCCCAGGCCAGGCCTCCCAAAGTGCTGAGACTACAGTTGTGCACCACTGCGTCTGGCCCAGGCTCATCTCTTACTCTGTCTCTCTTACCTGTGAAAGAGAGCGGTTCAGCATGGCTGTTGTCACACTTGGTGAGTGACCTTGGAAAAGTCTCTGTGTTTAACCTGAATCTCAGCCTTCGGGTTCACAATAAGAACATTAATACTATTCACTTCTATTGAGAAGTTGAAACTAAAAGCATGAATTTTAATCTCAGCACTTTGAGAGGCCGAGGTGGGAGGATCACTTGGACCCAGGAGTTAGAGACCAGCCTGGGCAACATAGGGAGACCCCATCTCTCTCCAAATATTTAAAAAGAAGGACTTTTAGTCAAATGGCTCAGCAAATGCTGGGTTCTTGGCAGGCACTGCCTATATGTGTGTCTGTTGGGGCGAGGGGTGGCGCTGTGCCAAGGAGACCCTGGCCCTTCATATGTGTGGATTGGTTTGGTTCACACTGTTTCAAAATGTAGATGAGCTCTGAGGATTAGCCAAAGGGACGTTTTTGGCTGGAAACCATGAAAATGTAGAGCCAGCCTCCTCGTGTGGGCCTGGAAGCCCCCAGCAATGTTAGACTAAATAGTACCTTGGAAACTGATGAGCATGTCTGGAAGGTTCTCGGGGAGGATGGAGGCTGCTGACCCCCCACATAGCAAACCTCCCAGGAATCCTTGTCAGCCGGGTTTTGTCTCCTAACAACAGGTTCACTTATTTGAAGTGACCTTGGCCCTCTGTGAACACAGACTTGCTTTCGGTGATGGAGAGAAGGTAAGTAAGGTGTTGGACAGGTTTGTCCAAACCCTGCGTGCCCTGGATGGGCTTTGGACTGGGGTGAATTTCATCACTATGAGCCGTGTTTCCCTGGTGGTTGCTGCTAATTGCTCTGTGGAATGACTGGGCTTTCTTGGTGCCCTGGGAGTCAGAGGATGGACAGGCAGGCCACATATGGGGAAAGAGGCAGAGATGGGGTAGAGGCCATGTAAGGAGAGACAGAGACAGAGAAGCAGAGACACAAAGAGGCAGGAAGAGAGAGAGAGAGAAAGAGAAAGAAAAGAGGGAAGAGATGGGGTTAAAAGTCTAAAAGTCTGAGTGAAAGAAGCAGCAGAAGAAAAAGAAAGAGGGAGCGAGACAGAATTATCCACGTGTAGAAATACAGAAGAACAGAGCCAAAGAGAGGGTCAGAAATACAGACAACATCTGCAACACAGAAACATAAAAACTCAACTACAGAAGGAGAAATAGAGGCTGGGCGCCGTGGCTCACGCCTGTAATCCCAGCATTCGGGAGGCCAAGGTAGGTGTATCACTTGAGCCCAGGAGCTCGGGAATGGCCTGGTCAGCATAGTGAGATCCCATATCTACAAAAACTTAACCGGGCATGGTGGCATGTGCCTGTAGTTCTAGCTACTGGGAAGCTGAGGTGGGAGGATCGCTTGAGCCCCTGGGATATCAAGGCTGCAGTGAGCCATGATCGCGCCACTGCACTTCAGCCTGGGCGGCATAGTGAGATCCTGTTTCAAAACGAAAAAGAAAAAAAAAGTAAAAATAGGGAACAAGTGGATGAGCAGGGAGGGTACTTGCAAGGTAATATCCTCTACATGGAGGCACTCTATCCTTAGGATGCTGGCTGTCATTTATCTCCCAGAACATGGAGTCCCTCTCGGTGTCACCAGGCCTCAAAGTCCCCTGCTAGCCTGGCGCCCTTAGGGACACTAGTGGGATATCACAAGTTAGACATCAGAGCTACGAGGTGAGATTCCATCAGGGGAGGGATGAACTGTGGAGAGGATCAAAGGGATCTGGGGCCTTGGATTCACTGGCAGGACTCCCAGTGGGGCCCACAGGCCTGAATTCCAGGCGGAACCCCCAGGAAACATTCTGATGTGCAGATAGAGACCTGCCAACTACATGCAGGCTGCCTCCTCGCTCCCTCCCTCCTCCTCCTCCTCCTCCTCCTCCTCCTCTTCATCCATGTTCCTTGAAATCACAGTTGAGGGTTGGTGAATACGTAATTGAACTCAGGGTCCCTTCCTCTACTGTTTGTTTGCTTGTGTATACCGTGACCATTGGAGTAAGCTGGAGTTTGCCTTACCAAGTTGTCCAAAGACCCGATGGCATGGCGTTTGTGCACTGGTGGCAAAAGAACGTGCTCATCTGGAGCGAGACATTCTTGGGAGGAGATCAAGCTGCATCGTTCCCTGAACCTTAGTCTCCTCCTGTGTGAAACGGGGGTGATAGTATACAAAGACATCTTTCTGGCTGCATTGCTGGGAGCCATAAATGCGATCGCTCGTGCTGCAAGTGGAACCCAGCGCCTGGCACATAGTAAGCGCTCGGCACTTGGCGGTTTTGGAGTGCTTAGAAGACAGAAGCCAGATCGCTATCCTGGACAGGGGCTAATATATGGCATCGAGCTCCGACTGAGAATTGAATTCAACCTCAGCCGGAGAATTAGAACATTGTGATTAGAAACAAAAAGAGAGAAGGGACAAAACAACCTGTCTTCAAGTGCATGATGACAGAGCACAGACTTTCCTGGCAGCCTGAGGGGCTGGGGAAGGACAGGGCAGATCATATTAATAACAATAAATTATATCTGCACTGTGATTTATGGGTCCTGATGTGTCCCTCATTATGCTATCTTACAGTACCGTAGGAAGGGCTTATTATCCTCATTACGGTGTGTTGCAGTGGTTTTAGTGTAATTGTTGCTGTTAGTGACAATAGTGTTATCCATGCTTTTATTGATGTTATTTCTCCTTGTTTCCTGGTTGGGGAAACCGAGGCTTGGCGAGAGCTAGTGACTTAACCAAGGGAAACGTTGGTGCTAGGATTCAAATCTAGGTTTTCTCAGTCCTGGATTTTTTCTTTCTTTCTTTCTTTTTTTTCTGAGACAGAGTCTCACTCTGTCACCCAGGCTGAAGTGCAATGGCATGATCTAAGGTCACTGCAACCTCCGCACACCCCTGGGTTCAAGTAATTCTCCTGCCTCAGCCTCCTGAGTTACTGGGATTACAAGCATATGCCACCACATCCAGCTAATTTTTTTTGTATTTTTAGTAGAGACGGGGGTTCACCATATTGGCCAGACTAGTCTTGAACTCCTGACCTTGTGATCCGCCCACCTCAGCCTCCCAAGGTGTTGGGATTACGGGCATGAGCTACCGTACCCGGTCTAGTCCTGGATTTTTATTCTGGCTGCATTCTGGTCTCTTACAATCCCCTTTCCACCCTGCCATTTTGTAACCTCTTTGGTCTGGGGAGTCTTGGTGTCTCTTTCCTACGATGGACAGTTTTTTTGTTAGCCAGGGGTGATGGGGATCCAGAGTCCCTTCTGTCTGACCATGAGGGCCTCCCTCTGCCTAACCAACCAGCACTCCATCCCCAGGCCTATTCCCACTCATGGGAGCTCCAAGTTCAGTAAGAATCCCTGCAGGCAGCTACCCACTGCAGGGAAGGCAGGGATGACACAGATTTGAACTTGAACTTTCAAGTCTTCCCCTTGGCTGGCCTCACTTTTGTCTTTGAACCCAGCAGCAGCCTGGCCGGTGGTTTACCCCACTCATTTTCCTTCACTGCTTTCTCCTCTCCTTCCCTTCTCCCAAAGCCTGCTCAGGACTGAGTTGGTTAGGGACCAGGTTCACTTAGCATTCACAGGGCGAGCTATTTCAAGAATGTGCAGATTCAGTCTTGGATATGGCAGAGGAGAAGCCTGGCTTGGCTTCTGAGCAGGAGAACAAACGAACCCCCAACCCCCCTTCCCCATCCTGCGATTTCCTTTGTCTCAATCCAAAATCCCCCTTTACATGATCCTGGAGGCTTCCTAATAAAATAGAACCGTAACTTTATCTAAGACGAGTGCAGCACATGTAGAATGGATAAGGTGTAATTAATAACAGAAAATAATGCTTCCCTCTCCTGACCTTTCACCCTCATATAAGTGTCTTAAGTTTTATGACAGCTAAGCACAAAATTAGTGTGTGCATGCATATGTTCATGTGTGTGTGTGTGTGTGTGTGTGTATGTGTGCGTGTACCTCAGTGTGTGCATTTGAGCTGAACCTATGTGGGGCCAATACGTCTGTCTAGTAAGTATTCACCTAACCCTGGCTGGAACTGGTTTACGTTTCTGGGTAGACTGGCCTCTCGCTGAACTCGGGAATTGCCTGAAACTGATCTGATTTCTTGAAGTGAGGATTCTGTCTAGATCTCAAAATACCTCATGTCTATTTACATGCAAGTGTTTGGACAATGCAGAAACTAGATATAAAAAAAATTAAAAGGATGGCACGTGAGCAGGCACACACACACACACCACACACACACACTATCCTTTGGGTTGTCTGTGGTATTTTAGAAGCCCAGTGGATGCTGGGAAAAAGGTATTGATACTTCTCTGTGTACCTAACAATGGGCAGAAAAGCAAGATGAGAATTTCATTGGTTTTGATGCCGGAAATTCTTTGGACATACAAATATCTCATAATGGAAAATGCTCTCTTCAGCAATTGCAATGCTCCTAATCCCCAGCATGGCATCTTCTTTGCTATTTTTCTAGGGGCCAGCGAAAGATGTGTGCTGGACTTAGCAAGATAGGGGCGAGACAGACCATGGTGAGGAGAATGGCACTTACAAGACTTCCCAGACTACCGTGTGCAGTTGAAATCAAAGTGAGTTCGAACCAATACTGTTTATCTTAATGGTTGCACTACTATATTCATTTTAAGTAATATTATCTTGCTTTAAAAGGTCACTGGGCTGGCCCAAGCTATTGGTTGCTCGTGATTCATTACGTTTGATGTTCAACTTTTCTCCAAGTCCACAACACCAACCTCTGGGTTAATGGAAGCCACACCAGCCATGAAGCCAGTAGCTTTGAATCCTCCCTGGATAGGGAGGACTGGGCCGGGCAGAGTGAGCTGCTTGCTTTTGATCAGCAGTGCTGATGTGAACCAGAGGTCATGCATGTTTGGGGCCTGTGTGTTAGCTCTACCAGACAGCAGCAACTGGGGCCTTGACACTCCCTCCCACCCCAAGCCCCTCGAGTTTCGTTTTCCATGGTTGTTCCTCTCTGGGCTGACTTTTTCAAGACCCCTAGGGCACCAGAAGGACTTTTGCTGGGGGGAGATCCAGAGCCCTAAATCACTGGAGAAGTCCCCTTTGTCCACTCCAACGGTCTTCCTCTTTCCGTCCTGGCTGTTTCAGATGCAGATCCACCAATTCCTGCTCCCTCAGGGGATTTCTGCTCACCAGTGACAGGTGGATTTGCAGGGAGATCTCTTTCTCCCAGTAGAGTCTTTGGGTTGTTGAGTTCTTTTATTGGCGTGCTTGAACTCTGGAGGGCCCCCAAACTGACAGCCACCTCTGTCTGCTAAATCGATCGTAAATTTTCCTGTCATTATGTCATCCTGTCATCCTTTTACAGATGCTTTTGCCTGCCATATTTTTATGGCTCTTTTTCCAAGAGGGGCTGCATGGAGGGTGGGTCAGCATTATTTATCTTGAAGAAGGGCAGGAGAATTTCTTATCACTGGTATCGGAAAGTGGGATTTCCCACTTATCACCCCGTCTTTGGCTTTGGGGTTTAAAGGCAACATCAACTGGCTGGATGGGGTAGTTTAGTGAGTTCACTAGGCTGCCATCTTTATAAAGTTGACAATGACTAGAAAATGGGGGGCTCCCACCCTCCCCTAATTTCATATCCTCTGAGATACTTCAAATCACAGTAGACCAGCCCTGGAGTTTGTTTCCAGGACAAGATGATCTTGATTGGATTAACATATTTCCCAGTGGAGGCTCTGAGGTTTGGCAAACATAATAAGAGGAGTAGCTCTTAAACAACAACACTTGAAAAATTAAACAAGTCATATATATTCATTAGAGGAAAAGTAGAAAAGGAAAAAGAAGAAAATGAAAATCACCTGTAATCCCATTACATAGGCTAACCATTCATAGTTTACCATATATCTTTCTAGCCTTCTGTGTATGGTAGATGCATTTTAATTGAAAATATGATTATATCGCATATACTATTTTTTGTATTTATTTACTTATTTATTTATTATAGAAACAAGATCTCACTGTGTTGCTCAGGCTGGTCTCGAACTCTTGGGCTCAAGTGATCTACCCACTTTGGCCTCCCAAAGTGCTGGGATTACAGGTGTGAGCCACTAAGTCCAGCCTGCTTTTTAGTTATTTTAGATGGGCTTTCATTCTGTCACCCAGGCTGAAGTGCAGTAGTATGATCATACCTCACTGTAACCTTGAGCTCCTGGGATCAAGTGATCTTTCCACCTTGGCCTCCTGAACCATGCCTGGCTAATTAATGGTTTTTTTTTTTTTTTTTTTAGAGATGGGGTCTTGCTATGTTGCCCAGGCTGGTCTTGAACTCCTGGACTCAAGAGATCCTCCCACCTCAATCTCCCAAAGTGCTGGGATTACAAGTGTGAGCCACTGTATCAGGTATATATCACATATACTGTCATTGGTTATATTTATCAGGTAAATCATATACATATACATATATAATATTATATTCTATACATAATACATTTATTTATCTATTTACATATGTTTTTTGAGATGGAATCTTGCTCTGTTGTCCAGGCTGGAGTGCAATGGTGTGATCTCAGCTCACTGCAACTTCTGCCTCCCAGGTTCAAGCTATTCTCCTGCCTCAGCCTCCCAAGTAGCTAGGACTACAGGCATGTGCCACCACACCCCACTAATTTTTGCATTTTTGGTAGAGACTGGGTTTCACCATGTTGGCCACAGTGGTCTCAGACTCCTGACCTCAAGTGATCCACCTGCCTCAGCCTCCCAAAGTGCTAGGATTACAGGTATGGGCCACCACACCTGGCCTATATATATATTTAAATAATACAGAAATAACAAGAACAATAAAAAACCAAATTGTACCCACCGTTTACCTTCCAGTGAACACCTTCCTAGATCTCTCTTTTCAGATTGTTTGCTAACCTGCTTTTATAAATCTTAGCAATATGGAATGGGCTTCTCCATGCCAATATATCTGTCTCTACACCAGGAGCTCAGCTGTGTTCCATTGGCAGGATCCATCATGGGCCAGGCTCAGCAGCCCATGCCTATAGGCCCAGCAATTTGGGAGGCCAAAGTGGGTAGATCACTTGAGCCCAGGAGTTCAAGATCAGCCTGGGCCACATGGTCAAACTTTGTCTCTATAAAGAATACAAAAATCGGCTAGGTATGGTGGTGTGCTCCTGTAGTTCCAGCTACTTGGGAGGCTGAGGCAGGAGGATCCCTTGAGCCTGGGAGGTCGAGGCTGCAGTGAGCTGTGATCATGCCACTGCACTCCGGTCTACGCATAAAGTGAGACCCTGTCTCAAAAAAATAAAATTAAAGGCTGGGTGCAGTGGCTCACGCCTGTAACCCCAGCACTTTGGGAGGCCGAATCGGGAGGATTACCTGAGGGTGGGAGTTCGAGACCAGTCTGACCAACATGGAGAAACCCTGTCTCTACTAAAAATACAGAATTAGCCGGGTGTGGTGGCACATGCCTATAATCCTATAATCCCAGCTACTCAGGAGAGTCACTTGAAACCAGGAGGCGGAGGTTGCAGTGAGCTGAGATCATGCTATTGCACTCCGGCCTGGGCAACAAGAGTGAAACTCTGTCTCAGAAAAAAAAAAAGCTAAAAAACAAAATTAAATTGAATTAATATTTTAAAAATGCTGTCCCAGGCTTTGGCTAATAGGCTCATACCTCTTCTGCAGTTGTATGGGTAGCTTATTTCCAGTTGTTCACAAATACCTCTTCTTCTGGGTTAGTTGCCAGGACTTTATCAGATGGAATTTACTTCCCACCCACAGCCCATCTAACAAAGGTGCCCTACCCAACCCACACTCTGTTTAGCAAGATGGGAATTCAAATATGCTCAGAAGGTTTTAGTTTTTATCCTTTTTTTTTTTTTTTTTGAGGCAGAATCTTGCTCTGTTACCCAGGCAGGAGTGTAGTGGTGCAATCTCTGCTTGTTGCAACCTCCACTTCCTGACTTCAAGCAATTCTCATGCCTCAGCCTCCTGAGTAGCTGAGATTCTCATGCCTCAGCCTCCTGAGTAGCTGAGATTCTCATGCCTCAGCCTCCTGAGTAGTTGTGTGAGCCACCACATCCAGCTAATTTTTATATTTTTAGTAGAGATGGGGTTTCACCATGTTGGCCAGGCTGGTCTCGAACTCCTGACCTCAGGTGATCTACCCGCCTCGGCCTCCCAAAGTGCTGGGATTACGGGTGTGAGTCACCGCTCCTGGCCCCTAACTTTTCTTATTGTGTGGTCTGGCCTCTTGGTTTAGGAGATACATTTGGACTCCTTCATTCTAGACTTGGCTTCTTGTTCAACTCTTGCCTCTGTCTGGCAGATGCTTCCTAGTTTACAAAGTGCTGGAAAATTGGAAAGACTTGTTCATTTGCAAATGGAGTCGGGGCTGAGCTCCACAGTGCAGGAATTCCTTCTCCAAATTCCAGCCTCCAGCAGAGAGGCTCTCACAATTTGTGTCCATTTAACCCAAATAAAGAGAGGGCAGTGGGGCATCTTTGTAAACCCTTGTCATTGCACAGGTCATTATAATAGATGGAGGACTGGCAAATGACGGCTTGAGTCAGATTCTTCCAGGGGGCATTTCTTGGGTGGCCAGTGGTTAAATCTTGATTCCAGAAATATTTCCCAAGAAGAAATTTTCTGTAGCATTAGAACTTGTACCCTTGAGAACTCTGTTTTGTAACTAGAATCATGGGACGCTTTTAAGTTGAACCATGCTCCAGTTTTTTTTTTTTCTTTTCTTCAACAATCTAATTTTTTTTTTTTTTTTTTTTTTTTTTTTGGAGTAACGAAATGTTGCCCAGGCTGGAGTGCAGTGGTGCCATCTCGGCTCACTGCAACCTCCAGTTCCCGGGTGCAAGCAATTCTCCTGCTTTAGCCTCCTGAGTAGCTAGGATTACAGGCCCACACCACCACACCTGGCTAATTTTTAGTAGAGATGGGGTTTCACCACGTTGGTCAGGCTAGTCTCAAACTCCTGACCTCAGGTGATCCGCCCACCTCAGCCTTCCCAAGTGTTGAGATTACAGGCATGAGCCACTGGCCTTTTTTTAAAAAATTTTTTTTTAGACGGAATTTCACTCTTGTTGCCATTGCCCAGGCTGGAGTGCAACAGTGCAATATTGGCTCACTGCAACCTCCGCTGCCCAGATTCAAGTGATTCTCCGCCCAGCCTCCCAAGTGGGTGGTATTACAGGCATGTGCCATCACAGCCGGCTATTTTTGTGTGCGTGTATGAGTTTTTTTTAGTAGAGATGGGGTTTCACCATGTTGTTCAGGATGGTCTAGAACTCCTGATCTTGGGTGATCCACCTGCCTCAGCCTCTCAAAGTGCTGGGATTACTGGCATGAGCCACCGTGCCTGGCCCATGCTCCAGTTTTGTCTTAAGAGAGTTCCCTCTGCCTTGCATCCTCAACGTCCATGCTCTAGGGTGAGGTCTAAAGCTGTGTGGAGAGTCTGTGGTCAGGTGTGCTGTGAATCTGCAGCTTAGAGCCAAATTTAGATTCATGATGATTATTTCATGATTTACCAAAATGAGTATATGGTCTCATTGGACAGGATGGAAACAGAGAAACCTATTCTGCCAGTGTTTGTCAAATAAAATGGAAAAAAAAGTAACATTGGTAATTCAGAAAAAAATATAAAAAGGTGAAGAATAAGAATGAACTTTTTGGCCAGGCATGGTGGTCCACAGCTATAATCCTAGTACTTCGAGAGGCCAAGACAGGAGGATTGCATAAGCCCAGGAGCTTGAGACCAGCCTAGGCAACATAGGGAGAGCTCATCTCTACAAAAAGTAAAAAAAAATGTAACAGGGTGTGGTGGCTCATGCCTGTGGTCCCCGCTACTTGGGAGGCTTAGGCGGGAGGCTGGCTTGAGCCCAGGAGGTTGGGGTTGCAGTGAGTCCTGTTTGCACTACTGCACTCCTGCCTGGGCAACAAAGTGAGATCCTAGATTTCTCAAGAACAAACGAACGAACAAACAAAGTGGCTGCCAGGAGCTGTGGGTGGGGAAAATAGAGAGTTGTTGTTTAATGGATATAAAGTTTCAGTCATCCAAGACAAGTAAGTTCCAAAGCTCTGCTGCACAGCACTGCGCTGTAGTTAATACAGTCGTGCGCACTTCAAAATGTGATAAGAGGGTAGATCACATGTTGAATGTTCTTACCACAGGACAAAGAAACAAAAAACAGTAACACCAAAAGCACACAGGACACTTAGGAAAGTGCTGGATATGTCTATTACTTTGACTGTGGTGGTGGTAGCACAGGTGTCCACACAGATTTGAACTCATCAAACGTACAGACGTTAAATATATCTAGTTCTACAAAATCAAACACCGCATGTTCTCACTCATAGGTGGGTGAACTTCCTGTATTGCAAGAAGGTTGGAAGAAAGGAAAACATGAGTTTTTCCTCACACTTTTCATAGAGACCACAGATACTTATTTCTTGGAATTGTAGGCGTCTTTCCTTTGCTTCTGCTTCTGTGCCACTGTGTCATTGCTAGGGGGCAGGATTAGCATAGAATAATGATAACCACAACAGATTTAAGGGAATTTCCTCTATTGTCTCTGCCCCATAGTGCTCCCTTTCCTACAACTTCTATGAGAAACAGAGGGATCCCTTTGAAGTTCTTTCTGTCCAAACCAGGTGCTTTCTTCTGAATATTGAGCTATTTTATGAGTCCAGGCTAAGAATAACCAAATGAAGATAAAAATGGGAGGTGGGAAGAATTACTGCCAATTTAGTAGTAGTTCAATTCTAGTTTTCTTTCCCAATATTCTTGTTCTCATTTGCTTGTTAAAGTCCTTAGGTCCCTTGTCCATGCAGCCTCTCCGGGTTCTTAGTTGCATTTAGTTGGAGAGACATATTGGCCTATGCTTACTTAATCTTTACCAGAGCTGGAACCTTTTAATTTACTATTAACAATCTTAAAATTAAAGCTGAAATGAGCTTTAAAAAAAAATCCAATCCATTATATGGATCATTTTGCTTTCATTTTGCTTTTTTTTTTCTTCCAGTTACCAGTTATGATATCTCAAAATGACAAAAAAATTAGAAATCAAATTTGGTCTGACAATTGTGGCAAGCTTTGTTATTCTTGTGGTACAAAAGTAATGATTCAAAACATCAGTATCCAAATAACCCCAGATAAATTTCCACTGAAACCAGCCCATAATAGTTAGTCCCACTGAAGATTGAATTTTAGCCATTAAGCCACAAGAGGCAGCAAAAATAGTAAAATACCACAGGACTTTCAGAAAAGAACACACCAACTACTTAATATGTCACTTAATATGCCTTAGGTAAGTTATTTAACTTAAGTAGGACTTCATAACTGAATCTCTAAAATGGGTTGTAAAAAATTTTCACCTAGATTTGTCCTTGATGCACTGAGACAAGATATAGTTCCCAGTAAATACAGGTACTCAAAAGGGCCATTTAGTAACATATGATACAAAGTGCATTTTTTTTTAAAGGAACCCAATTAAGCACAGAAGAGTAGAAGATTAAATGACATCAGAAAAAAAGATGCTTTATTTAAGTTTAAGCATAGTTATAGCTCTCTTGAGAGAAAGAACACTAAAAATAATGTATACACACACTCAAAATAATAATAATGTTTAATACATGCATTGTGTTTACTATGTTTCAAGCACAAATTCTCAGTTTTTTACGTTACCTGATTCAATCCACATCTTCTGAAATAGGTATATTATGCTTCCCACTTGACAGCTGAGAACAGTATGACAAAACAAGGTCATACAGCCAGAAAGTGGCAGAGTTGCAGTTCTAACCAAGCAGTTTTGATCCAGATCCCATTATACTAATCACTATGCTATGCTACTATCTCAATAAAATTATAGTTTATATTAATGTTGTTAGTATTGTATAATTAAAAAAATTATTTTAAAAAATTTAAAATAGACATTGGAACATATATTGTATAATTTTTATTATCATATTAACCCTGTTGTTTCTAACCAACAACTCCCTTTGGACTCATAGCATTTCTTCTTCCATGTTCTTTAAATGACATCCCAGCCTGAGTAGCTTACTCACTCCTTGTGGGACACACAACTTTCTCAATGCTCTTTAGCTGCCCATGATCCTATGTAAGAACAACATTCCATCACCTTTCAGAGAGTCAGTCAGAACAAGAGAGTTGGCAGAAATCACATCTTTGAGAGAAACATACTTTGTTTCTCATGAAATAGAACTGATAACAAATTTTCTGAGGACCATATGCTAAAGCCAAATCATCAAATAATAATGTATTTGTGGAGCCATTGAGCTATTGGAAAAAAATTAAGCTCTGTTGATATCATCATATAAGTACATGCAAAGAATAAAAAATTCTTCACCAAACGTGCAAAAATATTTATAGCAGTGCTAATCATAACAGACAGCAAAAGGGGTGCACAGAGAGACAGCAACTCAAATATCTGTCAACAGTAACCGGAATTAGTAAATTATATTTTTATATAACAGAACAATTTGTTGTAATGATAATAAATGTATCACAATTACATTTAGAAAACACCTAAATATGATTGTACTAGTTTGTTTTCACACTGCTAATAGAGACATACCCAAGACTGAGTAATTTATGCATGAAAACACTTTAATGGACTTATGGTTCCACATGGCTGGGGAATGCTCACAGTCATGGAGGAAGGCAAGGAGGAGCAAGTCCCATCTTAAATGTATGGCAACAGACAAAAAAAGAGCTTGTTCAGGGAGCCTCTCCCTATAGAACTCTCAGATCTCCTGAGACGTATTCACTATCTTGTGAACAACACAGGAAAGACCTACCCCCATGTTTCAATTACATCCCATGAGGTCCCTCCCACAACATGTGGAAATTCAGGATGAGATTTGGGTGAGGACACAGCCAAACCGTATCATTCTACCCCTGGCCCCTCCCAAATCTCACGTCCTCACATTTCAAAACCAATCATGCCTTCCCAACAGTCCCCCAAAGTCGTAACTCATTTCAGCATTAACTCAAAAGTCCACAGTCCAAGGTATCATCTGAGACAAGGCAATTCCCTTCTGCCTATGAGCCTGTAAGATTAAAAGCAAGTCAGTTACATCCTAGATACAATGGGGGTACAGGCATTGGGTAAATACAGCCATTCTAAATGGAAGAAATTGGCCAAAACCAAGCGGCTTACAGGCCCCATATAAGCTGAAATCCACCAGGGCAGTCAAATCTTAAAGTTCCAAAATGATCTTCTTTGACTCCATGTCTCATATCCAGGTCATGTTGATGCAACAGATGAGCTCCCATGGCCTTGGGCAGCTCTGTCCCTGTGGCTTTGCAGGGTATAGCTCCCAACCAGCTCCTTTCACAGGCTGGCATTGAGTGTCTGCAGCTTTTCCAGGCACACAGTGCAAGCTGTCAGTGGATCTGCCATTCTGGGGTCTGGAGGATGGCGGCCTCTTCTCATAGCTCCACTATGTGGTGCTCCAGTAGGGACTCTGTGTGGGGGCTCCGACCTCACAATTTCCCTTCTGCACTGCCCTAGCAGGTTCTCCATGAGAGCCCTGCCCCTAGAGCAAACTTTATTTTGGGCTTCCAGGCATTTCCATACATCTTCTGAAATCTAGGCAGAGCTTCCCAAACCTCAATTCTTGACTTGTGTGCACTTTCAAGGCTCAACACCACATGGAAGCTGCCAAGGCATGGGACTTCCACCCAGTGAAGCAATAGCCTGAGCTCTACCTTGGCCCCTTTCAACCATGAGAGGAGCAGCAGGGATGCAGGGCACCAAGTCCCTAGACTACACAGCAGGGGGATCCTGGGCCCAGACCATGAAGCCATTTGATCCTCCCACCTCCAGGTCTGTGATGGGATGGGCTGCCACAAAAGTCTCTGAGATGCCCTGGAGATGGTTTCCTCATTGTCCTAGTGATTAACATCACCACCTCGTTATTTATGCAAATTTCTGCAGCTGGCTTGAATTTCTCCTCAGAAAACGGTATTTTCTTTTGTATTGCATTGTCAGACTGAAAATTTTCCAAACTTTCATGCTCATTTTTCCTTTTAAAACTGAATGCCTTTACCAATACCCAAGTCATCTCTTGAATGCTTTGCTGCTTAGAAAGTTCTTCCACCAGATACCCATCTCTCTCAAGTTCAGAGTTCCACAAATGTCTAGGGCAGGGGCATGATTCCATCAGTCTCTTTGCTAAGACATAACAAGAGAGAGTGACCTTTGCTCTAGTTCCCAATAAGTTTCCTGTTTCCAACTGAGACCACCTCAGCCTGGATTTCATTGTTCCTATCACTACCAGAATGTTGTGCAAAGTCATCAAACAAGTCTCTATGGAGTTTTAAACTTTCTCACATGTTCGTGTCTCCTTCTGAGCCCTCCAAACTGTTCCAACCTTCGCCAGTTCCACAGTCACTTCCACATTTTTGGGTATCTTTTCAGAAGTACCCCACTCTACTGATACCAATTTATTGTATTAGTCCATTTTCATGCTGCTAATAAAGACATACCCAAGACTAGGTAACTTATGCTGGAAAAGCTTTAATGGACTTAAGGTTCTATGTGGCTGGAGAAGCCTCACAATCATGGTGGAAGGCAAAGAGGAGCAAATCACATTTTACATGGATGGCAGCAGGCAAAAAGAGAATTCATACCCCTAAATGCCACCTTATAGGACTGTCAGATCTTGTGAAACTTATTCACTATCACAAGAACAGAACAGGAAAGACCTGCCCTCATGATTTAATTACCTCCCACCAGGTACCTCCCACAATTCATGGGAATTCAAGATGAGATTTGGGCGGGGACACAGCCAAACCCTAACAATGGTGAAAATAATTTTGAAAAGACCTTCCACATAATGTCGACATTCTTGATCTTCGTGCTGATGACATGGGTATGCAGCTGTTGTGTACATCACCTCACTTTAAATTTATAGCCTGCACCTGCCATTGTGTGTATATTCTACTTAATGCAAGTTTACATTAAAAAAACAGAAACTGAAAGGAGCAGAAAGGATTCAGGGGGATTGGATTTGACTCTCTAAGCTTTAGTTTTTCTATCTATAATAAAGAGACATAATCTATATGTTCCACTCTGTTTTTGATATTCTCTGATTTCTATGTTTTGTCTGGGTTTGATTTCAAACCTTGGCAACTCAGTTTATCAAGATTTTTACATTCCTCAGAAAAGAGCAGGCAAGCCAGAAGGGACACAGCTCTGTTTCTTGTCTCTACTCTGTCTTCACATGTCTCCTTTTCCTTCACACTCCACCTGCAACCCATCAGGTTTTCTGTTTGTTCTCTTTTTAAAGGGCATTCATTTCTCAGCCACATTTCATCATCTCCTTTGCTATCCCATTTTTCTAAGCCACAATCAGCTCTCATCTGGATTGCCACAAAGTATCTTAGTTGGAATAAGCTCTCCTGTCCTTGTTACACTATAACACAGCAGTCAAAATGATTCTTTTAAAATAGAAGTTAGAGGTGTCACTCTTTTGTGCAAAATGCTGGAAAGATCCTCATGTCACTCACAGTAAAACACAATTTTTTATGATGGCCTACACATTCCTATATAGCTGGCGCCCTGGAATATCTCTAGAAATGTCTCCTGTTATCTCTCTCTTTGGCTCATCCCATTCCAGTCACATTCACCTCCCTGCTGCTCCTGGGCAGGTGGGCCAGATATCCCAGTGCCTCAGGGTCTTTGCACCTGTGCTTTCCTCTGCCTAGAATGTTCTTTCCCCAGATATTCACAAAGCTATTCTTTTTCTCAACTTTCAAATCTTTGCTCAAATATCACCTTCTTAAAGAGACTTTTGTTGACCATCCTATATAAAGTTTCAAACAATTTCATCTCCAGCACACCTTCTCTTTTGATACTTCTGCCATTTCTCACCTTAGCACTTGTGTCTTCTAACATGCTGTAAAATTTGCTCACTTACTTTGTTTATTCTCTCCTCAGTCAGCCACAGCCTCCCTCAGAAAGATCAATCTTTAGGGAAATACCTGCTCAGGTGAGAATAAGCCATTAATAAAATGAGAAATTGATTGCAAAGTTTGCTTTTGCAACTAGAAAATAGTAAGAAAAACTGCAACCTGTTTTGAAAGGGTTCGATTTGAACAAGATTTGACAGAACAACCACCTAAGGTTCTTAGATGACTTTTCGTTTGAACTTTTATCAAAGTTTTAAGAGCTTTTAAAGTTCCCTTAAAAGAACAAATTTTTTAATCAAGTGACTACAGCAGACAATAAAAGAAGATGACTTCAAGGATTGAACCATTTGATATGGAAATGCAAAGGAGAGAGAAAGAGAGAGAGAATACGTTGAAATATAATAAAAACATACTGTGAGTCAATAGGATAATGTGATCAAAATCTGTTTACCAAACCCTTCAAAATATTATCTTTCCTCACCACAACCTACACATTGCCCACTTGAACCTTGAAACTCAAATAAATAGTTCCCCTAATGGAAAAGCAGGATAGGGCAGAACAGGTGTCATAGGTAAAATATGTACAGCTTTTCAAAAGGGGTTCGGAAATATGTTTCATATGACCCAGTTTTTAAAGACAAAATATAAAATATGTAAGTATGGAGCAGAAAAGCTATACCCTGAAATATCGACACATTCTTTCTTTACTTGTGCAATACATCCCCCCCACACCATTTTTTCTCATCCACATTTCCAAATTCTTCTATAACAGTATATTTTACATTAATGGATTAAGAAAGCAGTAGGAATGTTTTAAAATGAGACAGAATTAAAGATGGTGAGAGAAATTAAAGGTCAATTAAAAAAAAAGAATTTTATTGTTAACAAGCTACACAGGAAAACCAGAGATGTGGAAAGAGCTCCTAACTCTGCTCCCTTAAGTCGATTTCAGGTTCTTGCTTTGATGCCACCCATGAGTTAAAAAATTTTATTATAACAATGATGCTTATCACACAATGTGATGGTTAATATTGAGTGTCAACTTGATTGGATTGAAAGATGCAAAGTATTGTTCCTAAGTGTGTCTGACAGGGTGTTGCCAAAGGAGATTAACATTTGAGTCACTGGATTGGAAGAGGCAGGCCCACCCTCAGTCTGGGTGGGCACCATCTAATCAGCTTCTAGGACGGCTAGAATAAAGCAGGCAGAAGAAGGTGGAAAGAGCAGCCTTGCTGAGTCTTCCAGCCTTCATCTTTTTCCCATGCTGGATGCTTCCTGCCCTCGAACATCAGACTCTGAATTCTTCAGCTTTTGGACTCTGGGATTTACACCAGTGGTTTTCCAGGGGTTCTCAGGCCTTCGGCCACAGACTGAAGACTGCACTGTCAGCTTTCCTGCTTTTGATGTTTGGGATTCGGACTGGCTTTCTTGCTCCCCAGCTTGCAGATGGCCTATTGTGGGACTTCACCTTATGATTGCGTGGGTCGATTCTCCTTAATAAACTCCCCTTCATATATACAGCCATCCTATTATTTTTGTCCCTCTAGAGAACTCTGAATAATACACACAATTTTAGGTATTCATAAGTTATCCCAGAAAATACAAAAGGGATATTGCTGAAGATATTTTTAACAAAAGAAAAAAGATAGCTTAAGGAGTTTTGTCATGTGAGAGAAAAATAAAAATAAAGTGGGTAGACCTCCCTTTGTTTCTGCAGGGCTAAAATTCACAGGTGGGAATTTTAGGGAGACGGAGAGTATGTAATAAGGATATTCTTTCTAATAATCGGTGCTATCTAATAATGCTCTGGTCTGCCTCCAAGCATAAAACACTTTGACTCGAAATTCTTCAGGCTAAGAGAAGGTGGCCTGGTCAGATGCCATAGAAACAATCTCTGCTGCCTCTAGAGGGGATTTATCTAAGTGCTTCCTAATGTCTTTGTCAATTCTGAAAAACAACAATTTGGAAATAAAGGTCAGATGGCTGTAGTCTAAATGATTCATTTCAGTTTTTTGAAAAGAGGTATCCTAACTAAATTATTCTGCAAATTCATTTTATTCGATTATGGTGAAGTGTTATGTTTGAAGTTTTCTGGTGGCCCTGGTTAATCAACTTCCCTAGGGGCAATTTCTCCCTTTCAGACCAGTTAGCATCAAAGATGTGTCTTAGACACCAATGATGCTCCAGCAATTTATTTTGGTAGTGTTCTTACAAGCTGCAGAGCAGAAACCAGCAAATGGCACAGGCCTGGAACAGACAGGGATCAGATGACCAACTGACCAGGAGGACCTCTGTCCAGAAACTGTTCTTTGAGTTTGGAGAATAGTCCTCTGTTTCTTATACCTCTATTCAGTCCATGTTAGTTACCAGCTATTTCTTTTATGAAGGAAATTTAAGCTATTCTTACAAGGGTAAGCATTGTTTTAAGGTTTATAAAGGATGTGTCTGCTGAGGTGGCCTTGTCTCTTGCAAACCCACGGCCAGGAATGGAAATCCCCAGGCCAGGTTGCATCATATGGCTAAGTAATGCATAGTGTATGCCCTTCCAGACCTTGAGTTGATCTTACGGTTGTTATCAAACTTATAACCACCGTATGTCTCCTGTAGTATACTACATGATGTTATATATTATTAGTTTACTTAAATTCATACCTATGTATGTGTATACAAACACACAAATAAACAAATGTGCTCAGTATTTATGCTAGAAAAATGAATGGAAGCTTCCCAACTTTGACTCTCAAACAAAAATATGTCCTAGTAATTTGGATGTTTTCAGAAATCTGTATTTTTTATAATGAATACATGATGGCAGCCTAACAATTTCTTTAATTTCACTGTTTAATATTAAAACAGTGTTTTGTCTGTAGTATTATCTTTCTGTTTCTTCCTTCTTTCATTCGTTCCTTCTTCCCTTCTTTTCTTTCTTCCATTCTTTTTCCTTCTAACAAAATACGGCATTTAAAGTCCCATGCTAGTACAATAGAACATAATATATTCAGAAACGAAAATGGCCTATGGTAAAGTTTATCCAGGCTGCCACAAGGATAGAAGGTAGATGTAATTAAAAATAACTTAAATTAGAGATATTTTCCAACTTCCTCATTCCCCTCTAAAAAGAAAAAATTCAAGTTGCTTTTCTTTGTCAGTGTATTTAGCTTTAAGTTGTGTTAGTAAAAAAAAACCTTAGCCACCTTGGATATCTGGAGGACCTCCCAGACACCAGTCCTCTTAGGCTACTGAATGAGACTAAGCCTCATCTTTTTTTTTTCTTTTTCAAGACCAGTTACCCAAGTTGTGCTTTTAGGTTTTCATTTTTAAAAATTTATTTGTAGATTATCTTGATATGTAGTTAGTGACTAGTAAACGGTGTCTGGAGACAAAGGTACTTAGATCCAAATTTATTTCTGTCTTCTCATAGCTGTGCCACTATGCCAATTGCTTCAAAATACTGAGCCCTAGAGTGCTCAGCCATAAACTGGAAACTGGGATGTACTATTTAAGATTTAAATAAGATAAGGTGTGTAAAGGGACTATCATAGTGCCAGGAAGATAGTAAGTAAACTATAAATTCAAGCTGGCTATTATGGAGAAGTAACATAATTTAAGCCTTATTTATGCACTGATGTTCTATTTTAAGGCTTATTTTAAGCTAATGACCTATGAGCAGAGCAAACACACAGGAATAAAAATTACATGTGCATACTTAAAAATATTCTCCCATAATCAGCATATTTGTAGAGAACAGCTGAATTAACACTTCCATTTACAACAGAGTTTTACTGATTTCACCAAGGTTCAGCATTTCACATGAACATCAAAGTGTAGTAATACAATGTGTCCCTCCCAAGCCCTGAAAACCCCGTTTGTGAATAAAATATCTTTAGTACCTTCAGGCAAATAGGACAATTACATGTAAAGAAACATAAAAACCACCTTTAATAATAATACATTTTTAGAGACAGAGATCAGTTTGCGTGTCCCAGTGATTTGAGACCTACATAAGATGAGCTGGACCAATCTCAAGTCCTAAAGAAGTCTAAATTCTTTTCTAGGATTTCTTAGAATCCCAGTTGGCATCCTAACATGGTCTCCTGAGCCTCAAGCTCCCTACTTTCTGGGGTTTAAATTTCTTTGTACCTTACTCTGTTGTATGTGCTGTTTACTTCCTGTGCTACCTCACTCCAAGCAGGCAAATGTCTCTTTTCATATTTTATACAAGATAAAACAAAAGCAACTACGAGCCCTCATTATAGCTTATGTGTGTGCAGTAGATCCCATTGGAAGCAAGATGAGGTAGAGTGGAGGAGCGGCAGGAGTCACATCACAGCCAGCACAAAACCCCTCCAAATTGAATGCCAAACGTCCTCTGGCTTAAAATGTTCCTTGGCCAGCCTTTCACTTGGCCTTTTATGCTTACTTCTCAAGAACATCCCCAGCTTCAAATTTCCATCCCTCCCTGCGACCTGCTGATGCTTCTTGCTTGGCCTTGTCTCTCAGGCTCCTCTGCCTCTCTACAGGGCAGAGCCAAGGCTGCAATGGTTGCTCAGAAGAGCCCTTGGACTTTCTCTATTCTTATTTGGTTCCTGTCAACATTCACACTTTCAGGTTTCTCCCTTTCTTCTCAGTCGGCTTACGAAGATGTTTCCTAAACAAAACCGTTCTTTTTTCTTGTTTTTCTTTTGAGACAGGGTTTCACTCTGTCATCCAGGCTGGAATGCAGTAGTGTGAACACGGCTCACTGCAGCCTTGACTCCCCAGACTCAGGAGATCCTCCCACTTCAGCCTCTGAATAGCTGGGACTACAGCTACGCACCACCACACCCGGCACATGTTTTTGTATTTTTTTGTAGAAGTGAGGTTTTGCCATGTTGCCCAGTCTGAACCTTTCTTTTTTCTAAGGTAAATAATATTTCCTGCAGATGAGAGACTTTTTGAAAATTCTTTCCCCGTGTATTTATACTCTGCTACCTCTGTCACAGCTATGGGTCTCTCTCTAGCTTCCATGTTGATTTATTGATTTAAAAAGTCCAGCTTTTGCATCTGATCTGTGGCATTAGTGGCTAGCAGAGCTACGTGTGAACCATTTTTTCCAATGAGATCAAGTGGGCATTTTGTTCTCAACCTGAAAGCTAGTCGTGATAATATCAGGTGGTATTGAGAGATGAAGTCCCACAATATCTTTAGGTTTCCATGCTGTCAGAACTCAAAATGGCAGAACTTTGTCTTCCCTTCTCCTCAAAATGGAGTGTCACAGAGCTGGCTTTCTCATAGATGTCATTCTAGATTCAAAGCTCTGGGATCCCAGATAATTACAGACTGCTGTGTTTATAGATGAATTCAATGTCCAAGACATTCCGTGACATGGGCTTCCAATTTTCTGATCCAAACGCCCACAATCCTTCCCCTCTCAGTAAAGGCTCTGTAAAATTTAAGTTAATTGGAACAATGTGGAATTCAAAGAGACTTAAGTCTAAGGTGGAGGGCAAAGATAAATAGCAGTAGTTTTTAGATGGCATTATGTTTTCATTGCAGTTAATTACTAAGAGTTAGTAGAGCATGGTAGGAACATGTGGCAGGCCATGGTTCCACCGTCCAGGTTCAGATTCCAGCTCTACTGCTTGCTAAGCTGCGTTACTTTGGGCAAGTCACCTAACCTATTTCTGCCTAACTTTTTTTGTGGTCATTTGGCTCTAAATTACCATGTAGTAAGCATCCAGGAAGTTTTACCTATTATTAATATTACTAGAAGAATTCAAAAGTTCACTTGTAAATATTTATTAAATACCTAATAGGCAGAAACACTGTACTGTGTCCAGGAATACAAAAAAGAAATGTTTTCTATTCTCATATAGCTTTCATTCTACTAGGGAAGTCAGAAATCACCATACTAGGTTATAACAATCTTCATCAACTACTTTAAAAAAGAAGGAAGTAAAACAAGGGGTGCAGTGTTGACATTTACTCTGAATACTTAACCTAGGCTAAAGATAGGGAGGCACTCTCTACAGAAGTGACATTGAATCCAAACTAGGTGTGGTGAAGGCATGAGGCTAATCAGGCAGGGGGTGCAGCAAGGAGTGTGCTAAGCAGAGAAAGATAAATGTTCAAAGATCCAGGGCAGGGAAGAAAGTGGACTTGGTCAGCCACAGGGAGGGTGAGGTCAGCATGGTGGGAATGTTCTTGAAACCAGCCCAATTGACTCATAGAACTTTTGTTTATGGCGTTTTGAACAAATATAGAAATTAACCCCCCTGTCTTAAATCTTAAAACTTACTGTTTGTCTTACTTGAGTTTCTCCTTCAGAAAACCAACCCTCAGTCAAGGAACTAAAACTTATCAAAACTTATCAGGTCGCTACATCCAGACAGTGAAACGCCACTCCTTATTTCTCATGATTGCTTCCTTATCCTGCGCTAAGACCTGTTTTCCTGTGTAGCCTCATTCTTTCCTTATTATATAAACCCTCAATTTTAGTCAGATTTGAGGCTTGGCTCCCATCTCTCTGGCCACTGTCACGAGAATAAACAGACTTCTTTCTTGATGATACTTTTTGTCTCGATACTTTCTTGACGATACTTTTTGGCTTTCTGTGCAGTGAGGAACAGGACCTAGAGTGAACTTCTGACATTTGGATAATGTTTTGAACTAGATGCAGGGGAGATAGTTTAACAGGGGAGGGTCTGGATGTGGGGGAAAGGACTGGATCCTGTGGGACCTTTTGGGTCATATTTCAACTTTTAACTTGTCTCTAAGAGTCACTGACAATTCATTGAAGAGTTTTCATTTTTCAGTTTTCTTCTTTAGTTAAAGGAATATTTAGACTTTTTTTTCCAAATACAGTACTGAGATATTAGGTGAACCTGAAATTATGTATACCACGTATATATTTTTTAAATGAGTTTGTTTAATCCAAAAAATACTCAAAGAATGCTTTAAATATTTGTCATCCTGCTGTGTGTATGAGAGCTAGAACATTGTATAAAGCCAACTGACATCCACAGACCTGCCCTCCAACTGCCTCCTGCCCCTGCATCTGTTCTTTTTTTGCAGAATGTACCCTGGTGAGCAGCCATGAGATTTAAGCCCCTGGAGACATGGCAGCAGGAGTAGAATGTGAAAGTCTCTGGTTGCGTGCACAGCTCACGATGCTCTGCCTCAGGGATTTGATTAGGAGAACCTAGTCAGTGACACCAATGAGACGCTGGCTGGAGACTCTGGGAATGGAAACCATTGACCTTTCTGTAAGATTTGAAACAATTCTCTTTCTTTTTTTTTCAAGATAATTTAAGATTCTTTCCTTTCCTTTCTTCCTCTTTTCCTTCCTCTCTCCTTTCCTTTTTTCTTTTCCTTTTTCTTTTCCTTTTTCTTTTTTCCTCTCCTCTCCTCTCCTTTCCATTCATTTTCCCTTTCCTTCCCTTCCTTCTTCCTTTCCTGTTTCCCTTCTTTTCTCCTTCCCTCTCTTCCTTTCTTCTTTTCTTTCTTCCTTCTTTCTTTCCATCTGTCTATTGATGACAGCAGAATTCCTAACTGATATTAGTCCCCACATGTATAACTAGGACAAATGAGGAGAAGAAAGACCAAAGTTAATCTGTATCAAATAGAAAAGAGAGAGCAAGCACATGAGCAAGAACACCTCAAGCTTCTGTACATCAGATTCCTCATAGTTCTGTGAGTACTTGTTCAAATTCTCCCTTCGAGGCTCTGCTTTAGACTCTGTCTTCTGGAAACCTTCAGCTTTCCGAGCTGGGCTGAGAGCCTCTCCACACATAGATCCCAGAGTAACTATCCTATCACCTTTGTACCTCCATCACCCAGCTGAACTCCTGACTCACTGTTTTCACTGTCAGAAAATGCTTAGAAAATTCAACCAATTGTCTCAAAGTAGCGCCTGTTTATAGTAACACTGGGGTATTCAAACATAAGCTATGCCAGTGCTCTTTGCTTTTATTGTCAGTCTAAGATAAGCAGAGAAAGTAAGAGAAGCATTTAGAAAATTAATAAAAGTTGACATTAACACAATATCCAGGTTGTTTTTTATTTTATAAAAGTATCAGGCCACAAGAGATTGATTTTTTAAACACTGTGGGTTGTTCATCACACATAGTGTGATACTTGTTTGGGGATAATGTGGAAGAATAAATTCACATATCAGGTGAGGAGTCATGTGAGATGGCCTGTTTCTCTTATTTTATTGTGAAGAGAAAAAAATGGAGACAGAAAAGGATATTTTTGACATCAGAACTATTATGGAATATATACAGTTTGCTTCATATCCTCTCACTTATACCATCTGCTACCCCATTTTTGCCAACTGGTACTCATGCTGTCTCAAGTCCACTGGTACAATGGAGGCCATTTGTGACTTTAGCACCATCCTGTCTCTCAGTCAGGGAATGTCCAACCTAAGAGAGGGAGCCACTAAAGGTGGCTCTTCATATTCCAGTGAGTGCAATGGGAGACCTCTGGATGCAGCTGGAGTCCTTCCTCCATCCGTGTGGGAGTCAGGCACTGGAAGTAGCTCTTAGTGTGGGCAAGACATGGAAGCTATTTCTATTTTTCTATTTATTATTTTCCTTCTGGACACTTCCACCTTATTCTCCTTCTGCCTGACTTCTTCTTACCAATTTTAGATTTTTTGCCACAACTTTTCTATTTGGCTTTGAGGAATTTAGGATAAAATATCTTTATATTTAATATTCCAATGGCTGTGAAGTAGTCGTGTCTATGTGTGTGTGTGTGTGTGTGTGTGTGTGTGTGTGTACTTGATTCAAGATTGATATAGTTGTAATGGAGAGAAAGAAAAACATGCTCAGTGGACTTGACACAGCATTACACTTGCCACATTAAGTAAATCATATAGTTCTTTCCCTTTTTATTAACATCTGCATGGCCCTAATGAGCTACAATATCACCATGGTACAAGGATCACAGTTCTAATGACAGTGTCAAGGTTTATGAAAATGCTTTAAAACAGCAGTTGTGCAAAACATCTTCAAAGCCAACTGTCTGACTGGTTATGCATTCCCATTTCAATGAGAATCCAGTCGCCTCCCAGGCAGGCATGAGCAATTCTGAGTAAAAGGTGAAAGCTCTTCAATTCTCTGTGAACTGCTTTCCTGAGAACTCCTACAGACTCATGAATACATTGTTCATACTCTGGAGAAGACACTTTTTTAAAAAAAGTTATTAATAGTTATTAGATAAGCTTTAATTTTGAACAAACTGGGGTTGGAATTCTGTGTTCAACACAGAATAGCTTTAGGATTTCAGAGAGTTTGCTGAGCCTCCTACAGCCAGCGTTTGCCAAACTGCAGATCATAACTAATTATTAGTATAGAATCAATTTAAGGTTCACAGAAATATATGAAAACTGAAATACAATAGAAAACATGAGAGTTCATTATGTACTATAAGAGTTAAATTTGGTTTTGTTCCTCTAAAATATGATATATTCCTTTATGTTTCAGAGTTTCTCAAAAATTTTTGAAAACATTGCTTAGTCTTAGTTTTATTACCTTCAATCACCATTCAACAATTCAGAACTCATATCAAGTCAAATTTGACTGTATCCCCTTCTATCTACTAGGTAAACACTAATTCCTTTACAAGGTATTTGGGTTCTTGTTTAGGAAAATATCCGGATAACCCATGTAATCAATGGAAGCCAGGGTTGTTTAGCACATGACGTAGGTGGAGACACTGAAACCGAGATGGGTTTCACAGACAGGGTTTGGGAAGGGACAGGAGTGAGTTAAAGATAATGGCTAGATGGAGAGGAAAAAAGGAAGAAGCAATCCCATGACATCAGGTGTCAATTAGTGCTGTGCATGCAGGGATGGCTAGTACACAGGAATTCCTAGAAATTAGAATGGCCAAAAAGTTCTCAAGAACACAGATGTCCACGATTTAGGTAAGCACACTGTTTCCTGCTAGAGCTCTGCTTTCCTGTGCCAAAAACAAAAGTGATAAACAAAAAATAATCCAATAAATGTAAAATAATGCAGTTTTCTGATATGCCCCAGATTATCCTGACTCCTTATTTTTAACATAAATTTTCAGTAAAAGTCTAGCACACTCCTGACTATTGAAGAACAGAATTTGAGATTGATTGTGGAAAAAGAATAACTATCTTAGGGCTTACAGGCCTCTCATGCATAAAATGTAATAAAAGAAAGAAAAAGAAATCTAAAGTAGAAATTTGGAAAATGAAATTCCCTGGAGGAATGTAAGAATTTATCTCTTCCCTACAAATCATGAAAAATATTCAGTGGTGTACTGGATTTTTCACAGAACCTAAGGTGAGACATTCTTTAAAAATGTTAAAGGCACTAGATGCAGTGGCTCACACCTGTAACCCCAGAACTTTGGGAGTCCAAGGATGGTGGATCACCTGAGATCAGGAGTTAAATACCAACCTGAACAACATGATGAAACCCCGTCTCTACTAAAAATACAAAAATTAACCGAGTGTGGTGGTGTGCACCAGTAATACTAGCTACTCAGGAGGCTGAGACATGAGAATCACTTAAACCCTGGAGGCAGAGGTTGCAGCATGCTGAGATCACACCATTGCACTGCAGCCTGGGTGACAGAGCAACACTTGTCTCAAAAAAATATTGTTAAAGAACAGACTGAAAATTTGGAGTCATCAAGCAATTGACATCTGGTTTACATAAAGGTGATGTATCATGGACTTTATATAAAATTATATTGATTTCTAAGTGACCTAGAAGAAAATCAATCTAACCATTCTATTTGGATGAAAATTGGACAAATGTATCCAATTATTTCAATATATTTGAATATCTGTAGATCAAATGGAAAAATAAATTTATCATGCTCCTTAGTAGGATTTTGCTGTCAGGCCACAGTCTAATTTGACTGTCAAAATTTGATGTTAGAGTTACTCTACATCATACTATTGGGATTTTACCTGCTATGTGTCCAAATTGATATTTAGTGAAAAAAAGGCATGTTGTACAAGTAATTTATCATATAGTCCTTAGAGTCATTAGCACAAAATTGATTCTCAGTAAAGATCAATTTGTTGAGAAAGAAGGGAGGGAGGGAGGGAGGGAGGGAGGAAGAGAGAGAGAGAGGGAGGGAGGGAAAGAGGGAGAGAGGGAGGAGGGAGGGAGGGAAAGAAATATCATTGGCTGACATTTTGCAGCTTGCTTCTCTGTGCTGGCACAATATACACAGAGCTTTGGAATGGGTTTGTTTGTGCACTTTTGAATGCATGCAAATATTTTTGTATACATCTATGCCTGTGTGTTAAGCCTAGGTTGAAGTCAGTAGGGTTCTTCACCATTATTCCAGCATCATCCAGAGACACAGTGAATTGTATTTGCCACTGCCTTGAAGGTGGGCACAACCACGTGATTTGCATGGGCTACTGAAATGTGAGCTGACATAATATTTGTTACATATGAGTAGCATTAAAGCCAATGTTCGATTTCCCACATCGCTTTCTCATTTAGTTAAAGATGGCAGAGGCCTTGTGTGAGGCAATTGTGGAGCAGGCCCCTGTGTGCCCCAAAATTGATGTATAATATGAGTAAGAAATACATTTTGCTTTAATCTACTGAGATTTTGAGGCTAATTATTATTGAAGCATAACTTATTCATCCTGATTGCCACAATGACAAGGTAGGTAGGAGGATACACTGTGGAGTATGATGCCTGAGTTGTGATTCTGGCTCTGCCACTAAGGACTGTGTAATGTTGGGCAAATTAAAGAACCTATATGTGCAACAACTTTGTGGTCTGAAGGTGAGAATAAGCATATACCTGCCCCTGAGTATTTTTTGGGTTACTGTGAAGAGTAAAATGGATAATGCATGTAAAACACTTAAAGCAAGGCCTATCATCTAGTAAGTGTTCAAAAAACTTAGTACTATTCTTGTTGTGATTATTATTACTAAAACAGTTTCAAATGTAATCAGTTTGGTTTCAAGGTATTAAAACAACTTCTTATAAGTCTTCAAATCATTTTTATTTCCTTCAAGGAATTCAATACTCATTTACTTGAATATTTTGTAATATGTACTATGTATCAGATGTTTATTTATTATTTTTTATTTGCTATTTGTAGCCATTTTGGAGGGAGGCTGAGTTTTTCTGTTAGAGGTTGAGAAAGTTTACCTTCATTCAGCATAAGATGACATTGACAATTTGCTCTGATATCACAGTTTCGGCCATCTCTGTCCCACCCCGTGTCCAGGAATAGAATGCTGAAATTGTGAGATTAACATGATCTTATGACTACTCTGATAATAATTGTATTTTATGTTTAATCAATTACTTAATGCAATCAAGTAGTAGTAATTAGAAAATATATGACTTGGTAGGAAAAAAGAAATTGAGATGAGTGGACATTCATGGACAGTATGGAATCTGCCATTCAGGTACCTTCTTTCTGTAGCCATTGGATTTTAATTTGATCTTCACATGTGGCTGCTTCGCTAGAGGAAAATAGCCAGCTAGTCAAATGTGGCCTTTGCAGAGGCCTTCATTATTGAGAATGGTTGGATAGATGTCTGATACTGACCACTCTGCCATGAGGGTTACCCTGTTCTCTAGATTCTGATTGCCAACAGATTTCTTGTACTGACTCCACATCTTCAGTCACCATGGATTTGCCAGCTCTTTTAAGGACTCCTCTAATCACCTACTGCCAATCTGATGGCTAAACAAACAGAAATAAATCATTTCAATTGTAAATCCAGATGGATTGACTTATTTAACTAAATTGAACAGTTGTTTGAATAGAAACATAAAACCCAATAGGTGGGTTGGATTCTTAGACATAGCTCTCTTTGTTTTCTCCCATCTTTCATTGTGGTTCCCCTCTTTTCCTCGTTGGTTTAATCCAGATCTTCTTTGTTTTCTGCTATTATTGGGCCCTACAACAAAACAAAGCATAGCATTTTTCCTCAAATCTCAATGCTTTAGGTATTTTTACCCTGAAAGGAGTTGGCAAGTGTTTACATCTTTTACTCATTTATGTGGGTGTGAGATATTTGTGTGCATATATGAATACATTTTTCCTCAACTGAATGTGTTATGAGTATGCAGGAAATGAAGAGAAATCATCTGCCCTTCTACCATGGGTATACAGGAAAGGCTACATGGAATAAGTAAAAAAATGGAAGTCAAGAGGCTCAGGTCCATGACCACACCTTATTAGTTGTGTGTCACACTGGCTATGTGACACTGGGAAAACTAGCTATTATTGTGTCTTTGGTTCCTCCATTGTAAAATGATAGCCTTACATTTTACAATGTGTATTAGAGTTTTGAAAAATTCTTGGGATCTAAAAAAAAAAAAATTGTAAAAAGGCATCATGTGACAAGATCGTCATCATGTTGCCAATTAATGAGTTCAAAAGCACATGAGGGAGAGGAGGAGGCATAAATGTGTAAGAGAGGGAATGGCTATTTAAATCCTGGTAATAAAAATAATGACTCTTACTTATTGAAAAAGTTATATCAATTGTACATTATTCTAAATGCTTTAAATTCACTGTTTTATTTAAACATACCATGAATCCTACAAATTTAGAATAGTATAGTATCCACATTGTAGTTTGAGAAGACTGGACTTCAGAGAGTTACAAGTCATGAATCTTCACTAGTAGAAATTTGCAGAGCCAGTTTCTTACCCCAACAATAGCTAGTCAGCATCATTAATCATGATGCCCTATGCCCTTCCATCTATAGTAATCACTAGCAGTTCTTAAAAAAAATATATATATATATGTATATATACAGTATGTGTATATATATATATACATATTTATATATATATGTAAAAGTTCATTAGCAAATACATATATATATGAAGATTTTGGAAAAAAACAGTGAATTAAGTGAAAACACAGGATTTTAAAATTATATATTAAGTGTAATAAAAATTGTAAAACACAAAAAAGCATGGAGAAAGGCTGCTGAAAATATTTTGCCAAAATCTTCACAGTGACATACTGCAGGTTGTGAGATTCTCCTTTCTGAAATATTGTTTAAATTTTTCTTCTGCACTTTATATTAAGCAATTTACTTAATGAGAAACAAATATTCTCTATAGTCACAATTAGCATTTCAACCCAAAATATGAGCACTTTATTTCATTGCATGAACACTCCATGTTTTAAAATCTATTCGTTAGATTTCTCATGATCTACCACTTCTCACAATCTATAATAGTCATATGACATTTTATACATTAAGTAAAAGACCTTTTCAACATTTTCTCAAGAAATGATACTAATGGTAGCTTGCATTTGATGAAATTTTTTATATGTGCCAGTAATTGTGCTAAATGATTTACCTTCATTTTCCATTTAATTCACACAACTACCTTATGCAGAGGGACCTAATTGTCCTTCCATACTGCAGACTCAACACTTGGATGCAGAAAAGCCAGACAACTTCTCTACTTCACCAGCAAGAAAATAGTGGAGCCAGACCTTCAATCAACATATGTCTAACTCCAGAGTGAGCATTCTTTACCATTAAATAACAATACCTGTCAAGCCAGAGTCACAGAGACTTGGAAGTCCAGAGCTTAAAGGAGGTAATTTTGATCACCCTTCCTATATTAGAACTGAGAAAATAGACGGTGAGGTTTGGATTTATAGTCACAATTTTAAACTCTAAAATTTGGAATTTTAGATTACAGTTGATGTTTAATGAATTACTTCATCAATTTCACATTTATACTAATTTATTTGGTGGAAAAGAAACCTCAAAACAACCACGTCTCAGTTTATCCCCACACATTGTTTTCCTAGTTCGGATACATCTGAGACAAAACACCAAGTTCTTAAATTATAAAAGCAATTTTGGTTAAAAAAAAAAAGTCAGCATTCTTATTCATTGATGGATTGATTTTTAAATGCCCATAGCTATACAATCCAAGACTCCACAACAGGATAAGAAATTAATGTTAAGGCATAACACAAAGTAGAATGTCCCATAGGTGGATTCCTGCAGCTATAAGTAAGTCTAGTGTTTTAGAAAAAGTAAAGACAGTGAAGAGTTTGGCATGGAAATTGTCTGGTAATTACATCCAAGGGTCCCACAGTCATTTACCTGTAGAGAAATCACGCAGCTGTGATGTGGAACTCCAGCATTCTGCTAACACTTGCTCTGCTTTCCTCTGAACAACACCTTCTTTTCCTTGTCGAGTATTAGATGCTATCTCAGTTCTGTTGGTGACCACATTCATGATTCATTAAGAGCCTAGCATGAGCCAGTGATTCTCCTGAGCACTTTAGAGGCCATCAGTAAAACCAAGTCCCTGTCCTTAGAACCTATTGGCCCCCACTCCTAGACTGCTTTATGTCTTGGAGATTGGTTAAAGGATCACAGAGTGCATTTTATGCACCAATTAGGTTTCCAGAATTGAACTGCTGCCCAAATTTTCCTTGGTTATAGGAAAATTTAAGCCTGGAGAAAAGCAGTTGATGTCTTATAAGTCAGAGTTAATGGAAATGTCCAGGGCAGTGGAGACACAAATAGGAAAGGGAAGCAAAGTAGACAGTCTTGCTTATCTAATGCTTGGAGAGAAATAAGTCTCAGCTCACAGGATCTCACAAATACTGCAAATACTGCAGTCTATTAAACATGACAGGGGTAACTACACAGAAAGTTCAGCTGGTGTGAGGGCGAACATATTGTCAGTTTTCTCAGTATGAGGAAAAGATGGCAACATCAACCAGTGCTCCCTCCAGCAGGTCACAAAGCCTCTGGCCAGGTCTTAGCCAAGACTGCCTGATCCTGCAGATGTCTGCAGCCAAGTTAAATGGACCAGGGTCCCTTATTTCATGCAACAGAACCCAAGAAGCCCACAAAATTAGCTATTTGATGTGTTGCAAGTTAAAAAGGAGGCACTCCTGTGCCCAACCTTTATCTCTTATCAGTCACCATCCAGATCAAATACCGCTTTAGTGGATCGAATTGACACCCCCTTGATACTCTCAACCCCTTCCCTCTTTGATTCTTGTGAACTATAAAAGTCATCTGAATTCAAAGAGTATACTAGCTACATCAGCTAATCAAACACCCAGCGATTTAAGATAACTCCATTTGCTCAGGTCCCTATCGAGACCCTCACACAGCTCTTTTTCAAACAGCTTTATTGCAATGTATTTCACAAGCCATACAATTCACCCATTTAAAGTATATAATCCAGTGATTTTTCAGCATAATTATCGAGATGTGCAACCATCACCACAAATTTAAAACATTTTTATCACCTCAAAATATATTCTTTTGCTACATCCCCCCATTACCTCACCCCATATTATCACCGAGCAACCACCAATGTACTTTCTTTAGCTCTAAAGTTGTCTATTCTGGACATTTCACATAAATGGAATGATACAATACGTGATTTTTTGTGTGTCTGGCTTTCATGTAGTATAACATTTTCAAAGTTCATCCAACTGTCACATGGATCAGTACTTCATCATTTTTATGGCCAAGTAATATTCCATTGCATGAACATACCATGTTTTTAAAATCTATTCATTAGTGGACATTTGGATTGTTTCCAACTTGTGACAATTGCTCATAATGCATTACAATTTGTGTAAAAATTTTTATGTAGACATTAAGTTTCTACTTTTCTTGGGAGGAGAGTTCTATAGGAATGGAACTGCTAGTTCATATGGAAAAAATACTTACTTTTTTGAGGCACTGCCAGCAGCTTGCAGAAATGGCTGCACCATTTCATGTTTCCACTAGCAATAAGAGTTTTACTTTGTCCACATCCTTGCCAGTAGTTGTAATTATCTGACCTTTTGATTCCAGCCACAGTAGTGAGTGTGAGGTGGTATTCCTTTGTGGTTTTTATTTGCACTTCCCTGATGACTAATAATGTCAAACATCTTTTCCTGTATTTCTTTGCCATTTGTTTACCTTCTTGGGAGAAATATTTACTCAGATCTTTTGCATGTTTTTAAGTTGAACTATCTTTTGATCAACGAGTTGTATGAGTTTTTCACATATTTGAGATATGTCTTTTTATCAAATGTGTGATTTGTAATTTTTAAAAATTCTGTATGTTGTGATTTCTCTTCCTTGATAATATCTTTTACAACACAAAATTTGTAATTCAATAATGTTCATTTTTTTTATTTCTTCTATTTTTGTATTCCTCTCTAAGAATTCATTGCTCAAGTAAAGGTCATGTTGATAAACCCTCGTAATTTTTCAAATAGTTGTATAATTTTAGTTCAAAAATTTTGTTATTTAATTCATTTGAGTTAGTTTTTAGATGATGTAAAATAAAAGTTTAATTTCACTCATTTGTATATGGCTACTCCGTTGTTTCAGGACCATTTGTTGAGAAAAATATTATTTTCTTCATTGACTATTCCTGGCACTTTTGTCAAAATCAGTTGTAAAAGTTTATTTCCAGGCTTTCATTTTTATCCATTGCTCTATATGTCTGTGTTTTTGCCAGTATCACACTGTTTCAATTAACATAGCACATTTTTTTTTATCCATTCATTGGTTGATAAGCATTTAAGTTTGTTTCACATCTTACCAGTTGTGAATAGTCCTGTGATAAATATACATGTAAAGTTGTCTTTTGATAGAATGACTTATTTTCCTCTGGGTGGGTACCCCTAGTGAGATTACTAGATCAAATAGTAGAGAAACTTTTGGTTGAGAAATCTTCATACCATTTTCCATAAAGGCTGTGCTAATTTACCTCTCAAAATCAGTGTATAAGCATTCCCTTTTGACCTCATCCATGGTACAGCTATTGTTTTTGACTTTTTAATAATGGCCATCCTGGCTGGAGTAAGGTGGTCTCTCACAGTGGCTTTAATTTGCATTTCCAGGATGATTAGTGATGTTGAACATCTTTCTTTGCTTGCTGACCATTTGGAAATCTTCTTTGGAGTGCTTTCTTTTCATGCAATTTGTCCACTTTCTAATGGGATTGTTTTTCATTTTTTTGCTGATTTGTTTGCGTTCCTTGCAGATTCTTGCAGTTCCTTGCAGATATTAGTTTTTAGTCAGATGCGGAGTTTGCAAACATCTTTTTCCCATTCTGTAAGCTGTCAGTTTACTCTGATGATTATTTATTTTGCTGTGAAAAAGTTTATTAGTTTAAATAGGTCCCATTTATTTATTTATTTGGTTGGTTTTTGGTTTTTGTTTTTGTTTTGTTTGTTTTGAGACAGGGTTTCACTCTTGTTGTCCAGGCTGGAGTGCAATGGCGTGATCTCAGCTCACCGCAACCTCCGCTTCCTGGGTTCAAGCAATTCTCATGCCTCAGCCTCCCAAGTAACTGGGATTACAGGCATGTGCCACCACACCCGGCTAATTTTGTATTTTTAGTACAGATGGGGGTTCTCCATGTTGGTCAGGCTGGTCTCAAACTCCTGACCTCATGTGATCTGCCCTTATTGGCCTTCCAAAGTGCTGGAATTATAGGCATGAGCCACTGAGCCCGAACAGTAGGTCTCATTAATTATTTTTGTTTTTATTGCATTTGCTTTTGGGGTCTTAGTCATAAATTCTTTGTCTAGGACAATGTCTAGATAGTTTTTTCTAAGTTTTCTTCCAGAATTTTTAAGGTTTCCAGTCTTAGTTTTAAGTCATTGCTCCATCTTGAGTTTTATATAGCAAGAGATAGGGATCCAATTTCATTCTTTTACATGTGACTATCCAGTTTTCCTGGCATCATTTATTGAATATGGTGTCCTTTCCTCAATTTCTGTTTTTATATGTTTTGTCAAATATCAGTTGGTTTTAATTATTTGGCTTTATTCCTGGGTTCTCTATTCTGTTCCATTGGTCTATGTATCTACTTTTATACAAGTGCCATGCTGTTTTGGTTATGATACTCTTGTATTATACTTTGAAATTGGGTAACGTCATGCCTCTAGATTTGTTTTCTTAACTGTTGTTTTATTTAGACTCTTTTTTGGTTCTAGATGAATTGTGGAATTTTGTTTCTAATTCTTTGAAAAATGGCATTGATATTTTAATAAGAATTGCATTGAATCTACAGATTGCTTTGGACAATATGGTCATTTTCATGATACTGATTCTTCCAACCTATAAGCATGGGATATATTTTCATTTGTTTGTGTCATCTCTGATTTTTTTTCAGCAGTGTTTTGTACTTCTCTTTATAGAGTTTCTTTAAACTTGGTTAAGTACATTCCCAGGTATTTTCTTTTTTCTTTTTTTGTTGCAGCTGTTGTGAAAGAAATAAAGTGTTGATTTTATTCTCAGCTTGCTCATTGTCGGTGTATAGCAGTGCTACTGATTTTTGTACATGTATTTTGTAACCTGAGACTTTACTGAATTTGTGTATCAAATCTAGGAGTCTTTTGGAGGAGTCTTTATTGTTTACTAGGTATATAATCATGTCACTAGGAAACAGATAGGTTTACTTCCTCATTCCCAGTTTAGATGTCCTTTGTGTCTTCTCTTGCCTGATTGGTTTTGCTAGAACTTTCAGTAGTATGTTGAATAGAAGCAGTGACAGTGGGCATCATTGTCTTGTTCTAGTTCTTAGGAGGAATGCTTTTAACTTATCCCCATTCGTTATGATGTTGGCAGTGGATTTGTTGTATATGCCCTTTATTATTTTGAGGTATGTTCCTTCTATGCCTAGTTGTAAGACAATGAGGTTTTCCAGTGTCTTAAGTTGGAATGTCAGATGGTTGGTTTGAGATCTTTCATCGTTTTTACTACAGGCATTTTAAACTGTAAATTTCCACCTGAAGGCTGATTTAGCTGCATCTCGTAAGTTTAGAGGGGTTGTGTCATCATTTTTATTTACCTTAAGGTGTTTTATTTTTTATTTTGATTTCTTTTTTTACCCATTAGTTATTTGGGAGTCTATTTTACAATTTTCACATATTTGTGAGTTTTCAAATTTTTTCTTGTCTTGGATCAAATAGCACAGACTCTTTCTATTCATATAGAATTTAGTAGATTCTCTTGAATAGGCATTTGTTTCATTTTCTGCTTACTCTCAAGGCCATCCCAGAGACTCTAAATTGCTATTTTTTGATTATTTTTACCAGTTTGGCTGAAAAACAGGTCAGAGGAATTGTTTATGTTGTCATTATTCTAGCAGTCAATTGCCACAACTATTTTTATGCCAAATTTTACTCAAGGAAACATAATGAAGTTAAATGTAATATTCTTACATTCATAGAATTACAGAGATTGAGAAGAGCTTGGAAATAACCAATCTCAATGACCTATTTTTGAGAGGAAGAATTTGAAGAGTGCTGGCATGTGATGTCCCCACAGAAAGAGAAGCTACCTTGTTTACAAGAGAGCCAGGCCTGGAGTGGCTGAATCCAGATTCCAGTCTGGATATTTTTCTATTAAACAGGTCTCACAAAGGATAGGCTTTGGGTCAAGCCTGACCACTCCACTTGTTTGCATAGCGGCTATTTCTTTTCTCATGAGTAGTTAACAGTAATTAGGACAGTAAGTTTATGGTATGCTCTTTACAGAAATAGTTTGCCCAGCTCAACATTAAACCAATTCCCAAATCTCCTATTACCAATTTCTCTATTATCTATTACCTATTACCAATTTCTCTATCAAGCAAGGTCTAGGCAGAGTAGACTCTGGCTAAAAAAAGTGAAGAAGCTGGGATTATTCAAGTTAGAAGTCTGGAATAAGGGTTCAATACTACTGAAGCTCAACTTTCTAAAAATGAGCTACATTTGAGCTAATGTCTTCAAAAGGTCCCATGGACATAAGACCTCTGATGAGAGGGAATGGCCTCTAAGGAGGTACAATTACATTAGTTCTACAAATGTTGGAAAAACTGCAAATTGAGTTGATCCACTATTTATGTTATGAAGGACGGGCACCAAAGTGGAGAGGCAAGGATGGTGTGATCCTCTCAGAAATAGGAAGCAGGCTATCTCCACCTCCTTTATTAGCAGAGCCAAACAGGAAGCCACTGGCAAAAGAGAAATGTAGTCTTGAGTCTTAGCTGCAACATCATGCAACAGAGGATAAAAGTGCAGGTTTGAAGACTTAAACATAAACCTATCAAACATAAGTCTATTAAACAAAACTATCAAACTGCTAAGGAAAATATCAGAAGAAAGTCACGCAACATTGGTCTGGGCAATTATATCTTTTACTTGACCTCAAAAGCACAGACAAGAAAAACAAACATAGATGATGGGATTACATCAAAATAAAAAGCTTCTGCACATCAAAGGAAACAATTAAGAGTAAAAATACAACCTACAGATGGAGGAAAAAGCTTTGCATGTCGTACATATGATGAAGGATTAATATCCAAAATATATAAAGAACTAATACAACTCTACAGAGAGAAAATAATTTGATTAAGAAGGACGGGACTTGAATAGACATTTCTCAAAAGAAGACATAAAAATGGCTAAGAGAAATATTTTTAAAATGCTCAACAGGACTAATAATAAGAAAGATGTAAATTAAATCCACGGTTAAATAACCTTACACCTGCTAGAATTGCTAATATCAAAAAGACAAAAGATAACAAGTGTTGGAGAGTATGTGGAGAAAAGGGAACCCATGTACCCTGTTGGTGCTAATAGAAATTAGTACAGCCATTTTGGAAGACAGTAGGATGGTTCCTCTAAAAACTAAAAAGAGAACTAACATATCATAAATCAATCCAATTTCTGGGTTTATACCTGAAGAATTTGTGTTTCAAATTCCATATCAACAGGTGGTTGTGTAGATTTTTTTTGTAATTAATGAGAATATCATAAGAATACCATGAGATTTATAACCAATCAGAAGAAAGACATAACTGATCATCATTCCATATATTTGTATACAGTAAGAATTACATGATATCAGGTACTGTTTTAGTTTAAAGTACAAGAAAATAGCGTCAATTATACCCAGGATTACCCTCACAGTTGGAGAGTCCATGAGTGATATTGCAGAGCAGCTATAAAGCATCCTTGCAGACATGATGCTCATTCTGGGGATACTTATGTAGCACTATGAGTTGCAGAGGGTAAAAAGGTATGGAGTAATTTCCACACAGTGCAGTAAGGACATACTGCTTCAACGAGACTATTATTATTTTTGCCACTGGCAATATTAGCATAACCTTATGTTTATATTGAAATCTGTGCCCTTTAAAGCAATTTCATTTCCATTGCTTCCTTTATTCTTTGGTTTAATCGTATTTGCTGAGCAAGGAAGACCATTTATCTAGTTACAAAATATTTTTCAGCACTTTCTTTCCCAGGGCCAAAGATGTGGATATAATTCACATATTATCTGTACTTATAAAGCTTACAGTTTGATGACAAAATCGGATGATTACTGTCCAGTGAGTCAAGGGCTTGGACAAAAGTATGGAGGATTCTGTGACTCAGAGCCCATCAAGGAGAATTTGTAGAGACAAGCTTGCTAAGCATGTTTGAAGGCCAAATGGTGTTAGGCAGCTAATAAAGGAGAAAGAAGAGGAGGAGTCTGAATAAAAGAAGGTAAGTTTCAGGCAACATGGCAAATTCACAATTTCTCCCAGATCTGGAGCAGGGACTAGCAAGGGTTAAACTATGAACAAAAAGGAAGGGGCCATTCAGGGAACCTTTTGCTGCTCTTGAGAAACTACATGTTTAAGAAAGAGGACACTGAATACTTTTATCCATGGATTTACGTACTAAGACTAGCATTTTAGAAAGATAAAAATGAAAATATCAAGAAAAATATATATTAGAGAAAGGAAAATGCAGATGAACATGTGGTGAAAGTGACCACCTCTGTAAGTTTTATAACCTAACAAATGAAAATATATAGATTGTGGCAACTTGCACATGGAGTACAATTTTTAAACATACATGAAACTGATGCATGCTAACTTCAGAAGCAAGTTATCTATGGAAAAGATGAGAGTCAGTGAGAGGACTTCAACTGTGTATCTCTTTAAAATAAAAATCTGAAATACGTATGATAAAATAAAAATCTGTATTATAGATGCCTAATACTATTTCTAGTAATCATATGTTTGAAATCTGCCATTTTTTTTTTTTTTTTGGTTTGTCTTACAGAAGTCTCAGAGAGTGGATTGAGCCTTGAGCTAGGATGGTGAAATATACAGTAAACAATCAAGTAGAAGTCAATATAGGAATTATTCCTTTTTGACAGAAAGAAAAAAATGAAGACAATGTGAGGTGAGAGAGATTATTCCCACAGTTGCTGTTGCAATAACTGCTGTCTTCGAATCCTAATAGATTGCTCTAGTATTTACTGACTCAAGCCTCAACAGTCACATTTTCTAAGCAAATGTCCGTCTTTCCCATTCATCCTCAATTTGTGTTTCTGTCAGAACAACTCATAGATTGTATGCCTGGCCTAGGCCCAGTGCACAGGAATTGTTTATTAATAATATAGTGACATTGTAGCAATAATAATATTGATATTCACTCAACCTATTGCCGGGAATCTTTGAAGGATGGCAATTTTGATTGCTAAGGGAAAAGCAAAGAATCATCTACTCAACTACTTGTCTACCTCCAGAGACTCCTAAATGATATTGTTGATTTGGTTCATTAATTGTATACTGAAGAGACCAATTCCCTCAGCCCAATCAAATAACTCTGCTACTCTGCCTTGTGTACTTGAATAGTAGAGAGAACAGTCACATCTCTGACTAGCTATTAGTCAGTGTGCCTCATACTTGAAGAATGTTGGAGGGATGGTGTAAGGTGTACACCGTGGTTATTAGGGGGCTCAGCTGAAGAAAGGAAATGTAAGTCCCCTGTGAAAGGATGAGTGTTCTGGGTAAATGCCACTTGGGTGCTCATAGATGGTGCTTGATTTTATAGTGTTGTGCCATCATGGGTGTTTGCCCTTGCCTCTACCTAGCTCCTCATAGATTTTTGGAAAATATTGGTAACTCACTTCTGCAAAACTTAAAGAAAAAAAAAACCTTTAATTGAGGGAGAATAATATCTAATAAGTATCAAGGCAGCCATGCCACATGGGATCAAAATTATTTGAGGCCAATTGTCCCGTTTTCATGGCCAATGTATATCCGTGGCTAAAGAAGAAAGGCTTCAAGTGTGGGTACAATCACAGATTCTTCTAGAACCTACTGTTAACAACATCATCTATGGAAAAAGAAACACTTCCTTGCCATCCGTAGCCTGTTTTGAGCTTACTTACTTCTACACAGGATTCAGTGTAACTCAAGAGCTCATTCCACTCGTAAATTTCCTTACACAGAGGAAAACGATGTCCTCATTCATTCAAATACACATACATATATGTTTATGTGCTATGCTTTATTTTAGGTACTGGTGAAGATATATATATATATATATATATATATATATAGCCAGTGACTTTCAAACACATGCTATGCTTTATGCTAGGTACTGCTGATAAATCTTGAGCACACTCATCATATTCATATTCCTTTCTCAGGGAGTTTGTTCAAACCAGATTCTGATCGGGAAAAACTTAGCTTGGAATCACCTGTTTTCAATCGTGATCACTCCACCCAGGAAGAAAGGCACTCCAGGGAACAGCTAGTATATTGCTCCACTATGGGGCAGTTCCTCACACCTAATCAAGTGATATCAAGGCCAAGAGAAAGCTTGGCCTCAGGTGTCCAGAGACTGCAAGAGCAGCACGAGTAGTCTCCGGCAGCCAACACTTCTGGGAAACATACAGCACTGTTATAGATGTTTAACATCACTAAATTGCCCAGATGTGCTTCAGCAGACATGGATAACCTCTGGGGCACTGGATAGCTCAGATTTGAAGAGAACATTATGGCTGCCATATGTATTAGTGAGGATTATTTAGATAAATAGAACGAATAGCATGTATATTATATTATAAATACAGACACACACACATATATGTCTTTTTATAGATACATATATATGTTTCTATAAATCTAGCAAATGTATATAATACACAAAAAAAATTATTGTAAGAAATTGACTGTCATGATTACAGAGAATGGGAAGTCCCAAGATCTGCAGAATGAGTTGGCAAACAAAGCCCAGGAGACAGGTGATATAGTTCCAGGCCAAAGGCCAACAGGCAGGAAGAATTATCTTTTATTTTGTGGACTGTAAGTCATTTTGTTCTATTCTGGCCTTCAACTGGTTGGATAAGCTCTTCCCATATAAGGAAGAGCAGTCTGCTGTACTCAGACTCATATAAATTTACCAATGTATAGGTTTATCTCATCTAAAAACACCCTTATAGACACTGAGAATAATATTTGACCAAATAACTGGACACCCATGGCCCAGTCAAGGTGATACACACAAATAACCATTACACCTCCTTAAATTTTACTAGTATTTTTAAAACTATTATGTCACTTGACACAATAGATACTTATTTGGTGCTTAAATTCATTCTTTCCAGTTATATCTCAACTGGAAAGAATGAATTTATTCTTGGCCCAGTTCTATTGCTACCTTGCATTGCCTTCAAGTAACAGCAATGTTCTGAGTTTTGGTTATTTTCTTAAGACATTGAGGTTGATAATAATGGTTCCATTCTTTATAATTTTAAGATAATTATAGATTCACATCCAGCCATAACAAGTGATATGATAAATAAGTCATTAAAATGCATGCACCCTTTCCCAGTGTTATGGGCAGAATTATGTCTCCCCAAAATTCTTATGTTGAAGTACTGACCTCCACACTTCAGAATGTGAATGTATTTGGAGAGAGAGCCTTTAAATAGGTAATTGAGGTGATGAATTATAGGGTTGGCCACAATCCAGTCTGACTCATGTCATTACAAAGAAGATTAGGACACAGATGCAGAGGAAAGACAAAGACAGAAGGAGAATGTCACCATCTGAAAGACAAGGAGAGAGACGCCAGATGAAACTAAACTTGCTGACACCTTGATCTTGGCATGAAAACCTTGATCAGAACTATGAAAACATAAATACCAGTTGTTTAGTCACCCAGTTTAGTATTTTGTTATGGCAGCCCTAGCAAACTAATACACTCAGTTTCTCCCAATGGTAACAACTTGCAAAACTACAGTAAAATAGGCCAGGTGTGGTGGCTCTGCACTTTGGGAGTCCGAGGCAAGTGGATCACAAGGTCAGGAGACCGAGACCATCCTGGCCAACGTGGTGAAACCCCGTCTCTACTTCTACTAAAATACAAAAAAAAAAAAAAATAGCTGGGCATGGTGGCACGCACCTGTAATCCCAGCTGCTGAGGAGACTGAGGCAGGGGAATTGCTTGAACCTGGGAGGCAGAGGTTGCTATGAGCCAAGATGGCGCCACTGCACTCCAGCCTGGTGGCAAAGCAAGACTTTGTTAAACAAACAAACAAACAAACAAAACTACAGTAAAATAACACAACCAGGATATTGACACCGATATCATCAAGACAGGGAATAGTTTTATTACTCCCAGGATCATTCCTGTTTTCTTTTTATCACAACACCCTACTACTACAGTAGCATATATATAATATTTTGTCTTAATTTTATTTAGAGTGATTCTAAATGATATTTTAATTTTGGTCTTCACATGTTCACTATATTTCTATATACTAACAATGAACATGTATAATAATGGTACAAACAAACAAACAATGAATGAATAAGGTCATAGCAATTGATCTTGCTAAACTCATTTATTAGCTCTAGGGTTTTCGGTTTTTGCCGTCAAAATCCTTTAGATTTTTATATGAACAATCACATTATTTGTACAGGGGCAGTTTTACTTATTTCTAGTTGTATTTTTTTATATCTATCTTGCTTTATTGCAACAGCTAAAACTTCCATATTTGTGAGTGTTCACATATTTCAATCATGTTCTCATGTTTATGAGAGTATATCCTTGCCTAAGAAACATATATGTATATATACATATATGCCTTCCTTATGCAAGGAACATATATATATATATATATATTTAGGATCTTTAAATTTCTTTCTTTTTTTATTTTAGGCTAAAACTTCCAAATTTTGTTGGAAAAGAGTGGTGAGAGTATATTCAAGCTTTCGCCATTAAGTATAATGTTAACTGTAGGGTTTTTTTGGTAAAGGCTCTTTATCAAGTTGAAGTTCCCTTTTATACCTAGTTTGCTGAGAGTTTTCAGATGACTGAGTGTTGGATTTTGTAAAGTTCTGCATTAATTAATATCATCATATGATTTCTCTTCTTTAGTCTGTTCATGTAGTGAGAGGCATTGGTTGGTGCTTGAATGTTAACTCAGCCTAGCATAACTAGAATAAATCTCAATTACTCATGACGTATACATCTTTTTATACTCTGCTGGATCAGACTTGCTAATATATTGCTGAGAATTTTTGCATCTGTAAAGAATATTGACTTCTAATGACTGTTTGTTTGTTGTTTCTGTTTTTTGGGGGATGGCACTGTCTTTGTCTGATATCGGTATGAAAAGTCTTATGAAATGTGTGGAGAAGTACCTTCATCTTCTATTTCTGAAAGAGATTGTATAAAATTGGTATTAATTCTTCTTTAAATGTGTAGTAAAAATCTTCTGGGAAAACATCCTGACCATAAGATTTTTTTTCAGGAGCTTTAAATTTCTCTCTTTTTTTAACTTTTATTTTAGGTTTGGGGGTACATGTAAACAGACAATCTACAAAATGGAAGAAAAATATTTGCAAACTATGCATCTGACAAAGGTCTAATATCCAGCATCTATAAGGAACTTAAACAAATTCGCAAGAGAAAAACAAAAAAAAAACCCTATTAAAAAGTGTGCAAAGGACATGAGCAGACCCTTTTCAAAAGAAGATATACATGCAGCCAACAAACATATGAAAAAAAAGCTCAACATCACTAATCATTAGAGAAATGCATCAAAATCACAGTGAGCTACCATCTCACACCAGACTGGCTATTATTAAAAAGGAGCTTTAAATTTAAAATCATTTTTTTAGGTGGCTATAAGCCTATTCAGGTTTTTTATTGCATCTTGGTTTGAGTTTTAGTAATTTATGTTTTTTGAGGAATTCATTTATTAATTCTAAGTTGTTATATTTAAACATGTTCATAATATTCTGTTGTTATCCTTCTACTGGTTAGGTGTAGGAGCTATAATATATTGTCTTATTGCTAAAATTACTAATTTGTATTTTTTCTTTAGGTCAATTTTTCTAAAGTTTGTATTTTATTATTTCTTTGACAATAATCTTTTTGTTAACATCAATTTTCCCCATTATTGCCTTTTTTTTAATTTTATTGATTTTTTTTCCTCCTATATTATCTTCTGCCTTATTATTGCTTTAGGTTTATTTTTTCATTTTTTTCTACTTTCTCAAAGTGGGAATGTAGATTATAATTTTTTATATTCTTTTTTTACTTTTTACTTTGTAATTTTTTGGGGTATGTAATAGGTATATATATTTATGAGGTACATGAGATGTTGTGATACAAGCATGCCATATAAAATAAGCACCTTCTGGAGAATGAGGTATCCAAAGAATATAAAGCATTTATTCTTTGAGTTTCAAACAATTCAATTACACTCTTTAAGTTATTTGAAACTGTGCAATTAACTTATTATTGGCTGTAGTCACCCTATTCCATTGTACTATCAAATAATAGTTCTTAATCATTCTTTCCAACTACTTTTTTGTACTGGTTAACCATCTCACATCCCTATCAGCCCTCCACGACCCTCCTCAGACTCTGGTAACCGTTCTTCTACTCTCTATGTCCATGAATTCTATTGTTTTGATTTTTATATCCGACAAGTAAGTGAAAACACACCATGCTTGCTTTTCTGTGCCTGGCTTATTTCATTTAACATAATGATCTTCAGTTCCATCCATGTTGTTGAAAATGACTGGATCTCACTTTTTATGACTGGATAGTACTCCATTTATTGTGTCTATGTACTACACTTTTCTTTATTCATTCATCTGTTGATGGACTCTTAGGTTGCTTCCAAATCTCAGCTATTGTCAACAGTACTGCAGCAAACACAGGGGTGCAGATATCTCCTCCATATACTGATTTTCTTTCTTTTGGGTATAGGGTTTACTAGATCATGGTAGCTCCATTTTTAGTTTTTTGAGGAAGCTCTAAACTGTTCTCCATAGTGGTTTTATTACTTTACATTTCCAGCAAAAGCGTACAAACATTTTCTTTTTTTCACATTCTTACCAGCATTTGTTATTGTGTGTCTTTTGGATAAAAGCCACTTTAACTATGGTAAGCTGACATCTCATTGCAGTTTTGATTTTAATTTTTCTGGTGATCAGTGATGTTGAACTCCTTTTCGTATGCTTATTTGCCATTTGCATGTCTTCTTTTGAGAAATATCTATTCAAATATTTTGCCCATTTTTTAATCACATTATTAGATGTTTTTTTCATGTAGTGTTGTTTGAGCTCCTTAGAGAATTTAGTTATTAATCCTTTGTAAGATAGGTAGCTTGCAAATATTTTCTACTATTTTGTGGCTTGTATCTTCACTTTGCTGGTTGTTTCCTTTGCTGTGTAGAAGCTTTTGAATTTGATGTAATTCCATTTGTTCATTTGGTAGGCTGAACTTGTGGGGAATTACTCAAGCAATTTTTGCCCAGAACAATGTCCTTGAGATTTTTCCCAATGTTTTCTTGTTGTAGTTTCATAGTTTGAGATCTTAGATTTAAGACTTTAATTCATTTTGGTTTTATTTTTGTATATGGTGAGAGATAAGGGTCTAGTCTCATTTTTCTTCACATGGATAATCAGTATTCTCAGCATTATTTACTGAAGAGAATGACTTTTCCCCAGTGTATGTTCTTAGAACCTCCTTTAGACATGAGTGCACTGTAGGTGTGAAGATTTGTTTCTGATTCTCAAATATGTTCCATTGGTCTATCTGTTTTTGTGCCAGTACCATTCTGTTGTTGTTACTATAGCTCTGTGGTATAATTTAAAGTTAGGTAATATGATTTCTCCAGTTTTGTTCTTTTTACTTAAGATAGCTTTGGCTATTCTGGGTCTTTTGTGATTCCATATAAATTTTAGGATAGTTTTTTCTATTTCTGTTAAGAATGTCATTGGTATTTTGATAAGGATTGCATTAAATTTGTGGCTTGCTTTGGGTAATAAGGCTATTTTAACAATATTCAGTCTTCTGATCCATCAACATGAAATTTTTTTTTCATTTTGTTTGTGTTCTTGACTATTTCCTTCATCAATGTTTTATAATTTTTATTATAGATATATTTCACTGTTTTGGTTAGTTACTGGTATTTAATTTTATGTGTGGATATTGTAAATGGGATTTCTTTTTAAATTTTTTTTTTACAAAGTTCGCTGATGGCATATATAAATACTACTGATTTATTGTGTGTTGATTTTATGTCCTGAAACCTAATTGATCAGTTCTAATAGTTTTCTTGTGAAGTCTTTAGGTTTTTCCAAATATAAAATCATATCATCTGCAAACAAAAATAGTTGGAATTTTTTTTCCAATTTGGATGCCATTTATATCATTCTCTTACCTGATTGCTCTAGCTAGGGCTTCCAGTACTATGTAAATAACAATTGTGACAGTGGGCATCCATGTCATGCTCCAGATCTTAGAAAAAAAGGCTTTCCATATGATACTAGCTATGGGTCAGTCATATATGGCTTTTATTATGTTTAGGTATTTTCCTCCTATCTCCAGTTTTTTTGAGAAATTTTATTATGAAGGTATGTTGAATTTTATGAAATGCTTTTTTAGCCTCAATTGAAATAATCATATGGTTTATATCCTGCATTCTGTTGATAATAATGTATCACATTAATTGATTTGCATATATTGAAACATTCTTGTGTCCTGGGAATAAATCCCACTTGGTCATGACAAACGATCTTTCTAATGTATTGTTGAATTTGATTTGCTCATATGTTGTTGAGAATATTTGGATCAATATTCTTTAGAGATATTGGCCTATAATTTTCTTTTTTGATGTGTCTTTGTCTGGTTTTGTTATCAAGTTAATACTAGCATCATAGAATGAGTTTGCTAAGTACTCTCTCCTCTATTTTTCAGAATAGTTTGAATGATACTGATATTAGTTATTATTTAAGTGTTTGGTAGAATTCAGAAATGAAGGCATCAGGTCTTGAACTTATCTTTACTATGAGATGTTTTATTACAAATTTGATATCATTACTTGTTATTGGCCTTTTCAGGTTTTGGATTTCTTTCTGATTCAATTTTGGTAGGTTGTATATATCTAGGAATTTGTTCATTTCTTCCAGATTTTTCCAAAATATTTACACATAATTGCTCATAGTAGCCACTGATAATCCTTTGAATTTCTGCAATGTCACTCAAAAAGTCTTTTTTGTTTCTGATTTTATTTATTTGGATATCCTCTCTCTTTTGTTTTGTTAGTCTGGCTAATGTTTTTTCAATTGTATTTATCTTTTTGTTTATAATTATAGCATAGTTTTATTATAATGAGGATGAGATATTATTTAGCTAAAACTATGGGATTTGATCATTGCTGTAATCAAGACTTTTATATACTTAAATACATTTAATAGCAACCAAAGCAAGAGTAAAAATAAGTATGCAAATTAAGAAGTTACAAGAACAATGGCAAAAGAAACATACATAAAAAGGGAAAGTATTATTATTATTATTTATAGCTCTTTAGTTTTTATTTTTATTATATATATATATTATTGCACAAAACAACTTTTTTATTTCATTGATCTTTTGTATTATCTATCTTATTTCAATTTTATTCATTTCAGTTCTGAACTTTATTATTTCTTTTCTTCTACTACTTTTAAGTTTGTTTGCTCTTGCTTTTCTAATTCTTTAAGATGCACTGTTAGATTGTTTAATTAAAGGCTTTTATCTTATTTGATGCATGAGTGATATGCTTTGACTCTGTGTCCCCACTCAAATCTCATCTTGAATTGTAATCCCCATGTGTCAAGGGAGAGACCGAGTGGGGAGGTAATTGGATCATGGAGGCAGATTTTTCCCTTGATACTCTCATGATAGTGAATGAGTTCTCACAAGAGCTGATGGTTTTAAAGTATGGCATGTCCCCCCTCAGTCTCTCTCTCCTGCTACCATATAAGACATCCCTTGCTTTCCCTTTGCCTTCCACCATGGTTATAAGTTTGGTGAGACCTACCCAGCCATACAAAACTGTGAGTCCATTAAATCTCTTTTATATATAAATTACCCAGTCTCAGGTAGTGCTCTAAAGCAATGTGAAAACTAACTAATATAATTAGCTTATATCTATAAACTTCCCACTTCTTACTGCTTTTGCTATGTATCACAGGCTTTGGTATGTTGTGTTTCTGTTAGTATTTGTTGCAAGAAATTTATCAATTATCCTCTCAATTTCTTCATTGACCCACTGGTAATTCAGGAATATATTGTTTAATTTTCATGTATTTGTATTGTTTTCAAAATTCCTCGTTATTGGTTTTTAGTTTTATTCCATTGTGGTCAGAGAAGATGCTTAATATTATTTCATTTTTTAAACATGTTTTAAAACTATTTTGTGACCTAACCTATGGTCTGTCCTTGAGAATAATCCATGGCTGAGGAAAAGAATGTTATCCTGCACCTCCTGGATAAAATATTCTGTAAATATCTAATAGGTCCATTTATTGTACAGTGCAGATTAAGTCTGATGTTTCTTTGTAGATTTTCTGTCTGGAAGATCTGTCCAATGCTAAAAAAGGGTTGTTGAACTCTTTAGCCGTTATTGTATTGGGGCCTATCTTTCTCTTTAGCTCTAACAATATTTCTTTTATATATTGAGGTGCTCCAGTGTTAGGTGCATATAATAAAAATTGATACATCCTCTTGCTGAATTAACCCTTTTATCATTATATATTGATCTTCTTTTCTCTTCTTATACTTTTTGTCTTGAAATTTATTTTGTTTGATATAAGTATAGTGATCCCTGCTGTTCTTTGGTTTCCATTGATATGAAATATGTTTTTCCACTCCTTTATTTTCAGTCTGTGTATGACTTTATAGGTGATCTGTGTTTCTTGTGACAACAGATAATGGGTCTTTTTTTTTTTTTCATCCATTAAGCCAGTCCGTGTCCTTGAGTTTAGTCCATTTATATTTAATAAGTAAGAATTTACTCCTACTATTTTGTTATTTGTTTTCTCATCGTTTTATTATACTCTCTTCCTTCTTTCCTTTCTTTCTGTCTTCGTCTAATGAAGATAATTTTCTCTTGTGATTTGGTTTCTTGCTTCTATTTTTTTGTGGGTCTTTTGTATGTTTTTTGGTTTGAGGTTACCATGGGACTTGCAAATACCATCTTATAGCCCATATTTTCATCATAACAACTTAATACTGCATAAACAAACAAGCAAAAAGGAAACTAACAAAAACTCTATGCCCTACCTTTGTCCTCCCACTTTTTTAAACTAATATATTTATTATGAAGATGGAATTTCAAACTCCTGAGCTCAAGAAATTTTTCCTGCACAGCCTCCCGAAGTACTGGGATTATAGTCGTGAGCCACTGCACTTAGCCAATGTCTGCTAAGTTTTTAACTTTTCGTTGTTTCTATTTATGTCTTATTTACTGACTCTGTCTTGCAAAGTTGCTGTAGTTATTGTTTTTGATTGGTTTATTGTTTAGTCTTTCCACTTAGAATAAAAGTAGTTTATACACCACCGTTACAGTGTTATACTATTCTGTGTTTTTCTGTGTACTTAATATTTCCAGTGAGTTTTTTATCTTAGGTGATCGTTTATTCCTCATTAATGTTCTTTTCTTTTTGATTGATGCACTCCCTTTCTCATTTTTTTTGTAAGATAGATCTAGTATTGATGAAATCCCTCAGCTTTTGTTTGGGAAAATCTTTATTTTTTTTTTCTTCATGTATAAATGACATTATTTGTCAGGTATGCTATTCCAGGGTAAAACATTTTTCCTTTAGCACTTGAAATATATCATATGCCACTCTCTTGGTCTGTAACATTTCTACTGAAAAGCATGCTGCCAATGTATTGGATCTCCATTGTATGCTATTTGTGTCTTCTCTTGCTGCTTTCAACATCCTTTCTTTACTCTTGATTTTGAAATTTGATTATTAAATGCCTTGAGGTAGTCTTCTTTGGGTTAAATCTGCTTGGTTTTCTATAACCTGTTTGTACTTGGATATTGCTATCTTTCTCTAGGTTTGAAAAGTTATTTATTATTATCCCTTTGAATAAACTATATCTACCTCTATCTCTTTCTCTACCTCTTCTTTAAGGCCAGTTACTCTTAGATTTGTCCTTTTGAAGCTATTTTGTAGATCCTATAAAAGTGTTTATTGCTTTTTAGTCGATTTTTTTTTTGTCTTTTCTGACAGTGTATTTTCAAATGGTTGTCTTCAAGCTCATTAATTCTTTATTGCACTTTATCCATTTGGCTATTAAAGAACTCTGATGCATTCATTCTTCAGTATGGCAATTGCATTTTCAGCTCCAGAATTTCTACTTGATTCTGTTATTTCAATCTCTTTTTAAAATTTGTCGACAAAATTCTAAATTTTTTCTCTGTGTTATGTTGAATTTCTTTGAGTTTCCTCAACACGGCTATTTTGACTTCTCTTTCTGAAAGGTCACCTGTCTCTGTTTCTCCATGATTGATCCATGGTGACTTATTTAATTAATTTGGTGAGGTCATGTTTTCATGGATGGTGTTGATGCTAATAGATGTTTTCCAGTGTCTAAGTATTAAAGTGCTAAATATTTATTGCAGTCTTCACCGTCTGGTCTTATTTGTAGCCATCCTTCTTGAGAAGGTTTTTTTAGATATTTGAAAAAATTTGGGTATTGTCATCTAAGCTATATCTGCTTTAGGGGAGACCCCAGGCCCAGTAATGCTGTGGCTCTTACTCACAGAGGTACTACCTTGATGTCTTGGACAACATCTCGGAGAATTATCTGGATTGCCAGGCAGAGACTCTTGTTCTATTTCTTTATATTCTCCCAACCTTAGAGGGTCTCTCTGTTCTGAGCCACCTAAAGCTGGGATGAAGTGACAGAGCACCCCTGTGGATGCCACGACTATGACTGCACTGTGTCAGACCTGAAGCCAACACAGTGCTGAGTCTCGTCCAAGGCCTGCTCTAACCCTTCCCTGTCTATTGCCTATGTTTGCTCAAGGCATTGAGACGCTACAATCACCAGGTCAACCCTGTGTCCTTCCCTTTAGGGCAGAAAGTCACCCCAGGTCTTCTGTCAGTCCAGAAGTGACATCTAGGAGTCAGGGACTAGAGTAAATCACCTTGGAAGTCTACCTGATGTTCTATTGTATGGTAGCTGAGCTGGCACTAAAACCACAAGACACAGTACTTCTCACACTTTGCTTTCCTTTACAAAAGCAGAGAAGCCTCCCTCTGTAGCCACCACCTCCCCAGGCCGTAGGGAGTACTGCCAGACTACCACTGGTGTTCCTTTAGGGCCAAAGGTCTCTTAAGTCAGCTTGTCATGAATGTTGCCTGGCTTGGGACTCACCCTTCAGGATAGTGGGCTCCCCTCTGGCCAAGGGAAAGTACAGAAATGCTATCTAAGAGTTAAATCCCAGAATTAGGGACCCCAAGTGCCTGCTTGGTGCTCTAACCGCTCTGGCTATGCCAGTACCTAAGATGCAAGACAAAGTCCCCTTTACTTTTCCCTCTGCTTTTCTCAAGCAGAAATATTTTTGCTGAGGTCACCATAGTTGGTAATGTGCTGAGTCTCACCTGAAGCCACTGAATCTCAGAGGCCTATCCAAGTTTCTTGATGTAATATCTGGATATTGCTGCTGGGTATTTAAGGTCCAAGGGTTTTTCAGTTAGCAGATGTTAAATGCTGCCAGTACTGGGTCCTTTCCTTCAAGGAATGGGTTCACTTCTGGCCCAGGCTGTGTCTAGAAATGTCTAGGGGCTAAGATCTGGAACAGGGGCATTACAAGTCTGACTGGTGTCCTACTTTGTTGTGGCTGAGCTGCTATTCTATATGAAAGACAAAGTCCTCCTGCTCTTCTCTTTCCTCTCCTGAAGCACAAGGAAGGAGTCTCTTTTGGAGGTGTGAGTTATGCAGCCTAGGGTTAGGGGAGGGGTGATGCCAGCACTCCCTTAGCTATCCCAGCTGGTGTCTCAGTATGTTGCTTGCCCCCGAGTCCACTATCTCTGAGCCTAGTTCAGCTCTTGCCTAAGAGTTTCAGTCCTTATGGCCTAGACTGCCTTTCAAGTTTACTTAGAGACAAAGAGCACTTTGGATCTTGGTAGAAAAGTTTGTGGGAACTCAAGTTCAAACTGCTGGGATTTGCAATGTCCCCTCTGGCTAGGGCTGGTTTAAATGCTCCCTTGATGAGCCAGAGTCAGCTGAGTTTTTTCTCATTTCTGCTCTAACAGGACAACAATTAAAATTGTTGTGTTCTCCTTCCCCCAGCACTAAGAGGGGCTCTCTGCAACGCACTGTTGCTAGGGTCAAGGAGGGGTGGTGTCAGCAATTTTGGATGGTTTATGCTATCTCTTCAGTGCCTTTTTCAGTAATAGCAAGTTAAAACCAGGTACTATGAGTGCTCACCTGAATTTGGTTCTTATGGTGTTCCTTCTGTGTAGATGGTTGTTAAATTGGTGTCCTTGGTATCTGTGAACCCTTCTACTGCACCATCTTGCTCCACCTTTCTATTTTATATACTAATGTAATTATTAAGTGCTATAAAACTTTCAGTATTAACTAATCTCCCATATTTTGATGTGTTTTCTCATATATCTTGATATGTTATATTTTCATATTATATTCAATTCTATTTATTTGCTTTGATACTTCCTTTTTGATTATGGAGTATTTGAAAATATGTTGCTAAATTTCCATGTTTAGAGATTTTCCTATTGTCTGCCCTTATTCATTTTGAGTTTAATGCCACTCTGGTCAAATAATATATTCTGTGTGATTTCAGTTAAATTTGCTGAAGTTTGTTTTATGGTCCAGAATATATGGTTTATCTTGGTGTTCCATGAACCTTTGAAACATGTCTATTTTCTCTTTTTGGGTGGAGTGTTCTTTATATATATATATATATATATATATGTGTATATATATATATATATATATATATAAATGAGATACTGCTGTATTAATATAGAGTTAGGTTCTTCTATATGCTAGCTGATTTTTTGTTTACTGTTTTATCATTTTCTGAGAATGGAATCTTGAAGTCCCCGGCCATAATTGTGGCTTGTCTACTTATTTCAATTCTCTTAATTTTTGCTCTTTTGAGGTTCTGTTGTGGTTTTGTGGTGGGCATATTTAGGACTTTTATATCTTTGTGTTGGATTAATACACATATTATTATGTAATGTTTTTCTTTGTGGTAATTTTCTTTGTTCTTAAATCTAATCTGTCAAAAGTTAATGTATAACACTTCCGCTTTAAAAAGTAATGCTTCTATGCTGAATCGTTTTCTATTCTTTTATTTTAAACATACCTATACCCTTTATCTGAAGTGAAATTCTTGTACACAGTATATCTTTGGATTTTGCTATTTTAATATGTTGCCAATCTGTGCCTTTTAATTAAATGGATAAATGGATTAATACAGAGATAGATATAAAGCTGTATTAGAATGTTAGGATTTAATTTCTCCTTTAATTATGTGCCTTTGGATCATTTCTTAGGCTTTCTATTTTCTGATTTTTTTTTTTACCTTTCTGTGGGTTAACTTTGAAAATATTTCATCTTAATTTATTTTCAGTATTTAGTATACTATTTTGTAGTATTCTTACTAGATGCCACATGTATAACATATATTCCTATAACTTACTATGGTCTACTGGAATTGATGTGTTTGTACTTCGATTTAAGAAACTTTATCTTTATTTAAATGTCTATGAATTTTTAAAATATAATTGTATTAAGTATTTCCTCCACATGCATTAAGCTGCACATCAGATGGATTTATAATTTTTCCTTCAACCTTCAAATATACCTTAAGAAACTCAAGCAAAGCAAGACAGTTGATTTTTTGCATCTTTATTTTTATCAATTTACATAATCTTCTTTCCCTTCTGAAGTTTCAAGTCATGTACTGTTAGTTCTTTTTTCTTTAGAGAGCTTCCTTCAACCATTTGACTCTCACTTTCAATCTCCATTGACTCCAAGTACAGATGGAAGATTAGCTTCCTGTTGGGTCTCTGTTTTTGTTGCTGCAGGATGGAGAACAGAAGCTCAGCTCCTCCTTGGTCTTCACTCATACCAGAAGGCTGGAAGTGGAAAATCAACTAGGCCTGCTTCCCTTCCTTGTCTCCCGCTAAATCATGCTGGGTGGATGAAAGTATAGCACTTTGATACTCTCTGGGTAAGTATAGCTCTCTGGGTCTGATAGCAGAGTAGAGGAGAACATAAGGAGCTTATAGCCTGGACTTTCACTTCTTTGTTTCTTCTCCATTGTGCTCTGTGGGGTGTTGACTCTGCTTCTCCCTGGGCACCACTGACACCACTCTCCACATGGGTGGAAAGAGGAGTTGGTGGAGCCTAGAGTACCAGCTCTGCCTTCCACTGTCTGGTTCTTCTTCTGCTGGCAGGATAAAGGCTCAGTTCCCTGATGACAATATCTAGGCAGGAGATATAAGATTAACCCCCAGTTAACCACCCAATAGAGGAATTTGAGTTGCACTCTACCTGCTTGGGAGAACAGGGGAAGGGAGGGAGTGTGGGTGGGGACAAGTTGGAAAATAATTATTGAATTGGTTCCCATGAAGCCACAATGATGAAGGAGGTTAGCATGCTGTTTTTCTGTTGGTATTTAGCTGGAGTTAAAAAGCATATTGTTCCCCTCACTCTGGCAAAAATGAAAAAAAATTCTGTTTTATTTAGGCTTAAGGCTTAGGCTATTCTTTTCTTTTTCTACTTGGCCTTGTGGCTATGAGAAATAGACTTTCTTGGAGTCTTTTGCATTTGTGTCTGTTGAGGGTTCTGGATTAGAGGCCTCTGTAGTGCTCTAGTGCCCTGTCTGGCAATAAAGATACCCAGCGAGCTCACTGCCATGTCATTTCTGAAGCTCATAAGTCCCTAAATAGCATGCCTTCCTCTTTTCCCTTTCAGGAATTTCTAATGCTTATTTGTTATTGTTTGTTATTTTTTAGGTCAATTAGTTGTAAAGGGGCTATTCCATCTTGGCAGAATGTGAAGTCTATCTGCTTCACTACTATTCTGTGTGTGTGAGAGACTTAAATTAGATAATGTTTGTCCTTATTAAATTATGTAATACTTAATTAAGTGCCTGGTATATTATAAGCACATAGTACTTTCCATGAAAAACAAGTTCAAATTCAGTGCCTGGCATATTATAAGCACATAGCACCTTACATGAAAGACAAGTTCAAATCATGAAGAAGAAATGAGGAAAGTAAAGTGTGAAGAAGAAAATAGAAATCCCCGTTGTGGTAACAGGTACACAATTCGAGAGTAGATCTGATGACTTACTGGTGTTGGGCAGAACTGGATGATACTTGTCTCCTATAGTTCAGCACTGATAAATTGACCTGGTTTTAGACATCTCTCAACAATTTTTTCTAAATTGTTTTAACAAGGAGAAGTGATGATTAGTTTTTTTTTTTTTTTATCTAAGGATGGATACAAATGAATTTTCTTAAAATCATCTCCACATTTTTCTTAGACTTAAGACAAAGTCAAATTCAGGATAGCTACTATAATGTGGCAATGAAAAAATCAGGTTTAAAGATATGCCAACAGTCATCTAATAAATGATATAATTAGAAAAAAAGACACTTCTATTTAAAAAAAGGATATTAATAGTTGGTAATTCAGAAGCACCACTAATAATAGGTCAAATGAAGCAATGCCAAGAAGTATAAACATAAATTCTGCATCAATATTTAATTATATTTTATCATTTTTACCATTTATCTTAAATTTTGATTGAAGCTCTTCAGAATCACAAAATCATCTACCTTTTTAAAACTCCATTAATGTAAACAAATAAATCCAAACACGGATAGTAAAATAAATTTTGTGAATTCATCACATAAACATTAAGTGCCTTTTTTCCTCCCCTACAGGATAGTGGGATTTTTTTCAATAGCTAATCTGACATGTTATAAATTCACTGTTAATAGCGCCTGAGAAAGCTTCACACAACTTCAAGGAATAATTAAAATTAACTTCTCTTTGGAGAAAGGATTATATCCACATGCTGCTGGATGGATTGGGCTTGTTTTGTTTTGCCTTTTACTTTTATTTATTCATTTTCTTTTGACTTTATGATCATCTTTTTTTTTTGCAACAATTTTTACACAAAAGTGACCAAAAATAGTACAAAATTAGAAAGACTTTCTTTATAGCCGTCACCTAGATTTAGCAATTGTTGACATTTTGCCACATTTGATTTGTTACTCCCTTTCTGAATTGTTAGAGAGTAAGTAGAAAGCCTTAGATCCCTTTCTCACTAAACTCTTTAATGTGAAATCTCCCAAATTATCACAAAACAGAAAATTTAACATTAATAGAATACTGTTATCTAATGTACAGGTTTCATTTAAGTTTTGCTAATTATTGCTATAATGTTCTTTAGATCAACTTGTTTTTCACCCCACTGTTCAGTTATTCAATAGAAGATCATATTTCACATTTAAATTTGGTGTCTTTTTAAATTGATATATTATTTACCTACCATAACATTTGTTCTTTTATAGTGTAATGTACTGTAGTTTTAATTTATTCACAAAGTTGTGCAACCATTGCTACTATCTAATGCCCCAGATATTTGTTTTACCCCAAAATGAAACCCTGCTAACAGATATTTCTCACTTGCCCTTATGCATCCTGTGGCAACCACTAATCTGATTTCTATTTCTTAGATCTGCCTATTATAGGCAAGTCATATAAATGGAATTATACAGTATGTGACCGTTTCATCTAGCTTCTCAGTGCAATGTTTAAAAATTAGTCTACATTGTAGCATGTGTCAGTTTATTTCTTCGTATGGCTGAATAATATTCTATGGTATTAAACACATCACAATTTGTTTATCCATTTGTTCCTTAGTTTATACATGCAGTTGACCCTTGAACAATGTGGAGGTTAAGGCTATTAAAGTCAATAGACCCCTGTACAGCCAGTGTAGAAACATTGATAAACAAATTGAAGAAGACACAAATAAAGGGAAATTTGTTTCATGTTAATGGATTGGAATAATTAATATTGTTAAAATTTCCATACTACCCAAAGTGACATACAGATTCAGTGCAATTCCTATCAAAATTTCAATGTCATTCCTCACAGAAATAGAAAAAAATAATTTTGATTTCTACATTTCAATTAAACATATAATTATTTTTACTTTTTTCAAACTAAATATTTTTGGGGGAGTTTCTTTACACTTTTTCTTTAATCAGTTCTGATGGTTTTATCTGTGTTCATTACTTAAGTCTTTCCTCTTACTTTTCACTTTTATTGTATCACATGCCCAAAGGATTATATTTATATTGTTCATATTATGTACTCACATGCGTGTGTGTGTGATCTGCATGTGTGTGTGTGTGTGTGTGTGTAACCACTATGGAGTTGGAACAGGAGTGTGTTCAAGTCATTCAGGAAGGACACAAGCTTTGTGCAACCTCTGCTACCACCATTGTCCACAGTACCCTGGATACTCAGTATACCTTGAACTTGCTCAACCACGTGGTACATTACCAGTACAGCTGGCATTTGAGAAAGTCACCACACTGGAGCTATTTATAACCAAAGAAATCATGCAGAGTCTGTACCATTCCTTCACCACCCCTATCAGGACTGGTGCTTGTGTTCACCACTGGGGGGCCTGAGGGTCTGATAAGTCTAGCTCAGTCCAACTTTACATGCCCTAGGCCTGAGTGCATAGCACAAGTCACTTGATATTCCACAAACCACCCTACTGCCTGGGGAGCTGAAGAGCTTCTCCCCATAATAAAAAGATCAAACATAAACCCATCTGCTACCACCACAGCTGGCTTATATATGCAAGAGCCACCTATTGGCCTGGTTGAATTGCACAACATGAAACTTGTTGACACAAGTGCACAATACATGGTAATGAGATAAGCTTATTGAGACATTTACCACCCCAGCTCAGAAGGAGACTGTGAGCCTGCTTAAACACTTAGTACATACTACCAAAACTGGAATTTGAGAAAGTCCTCATGTGAAGGCAATCACCCAGAAGCCCACAGAAGCAAAGCCAAATGACACTAGTCAACATACGTTATAGTCACACCCTGAAAAGGAAAAGAAATGTTCATTCTAAACAAAAATATATTCAAAATAAGAAGAACTGACAGTTTCTCCAGACAAGAAGAAACCAACATAACAATTCTGAAAGTATGAAAAAATAAGATATTGCAACACCTCCAAAAGATCACACTAACTGCAGTAATAGATACAAACCAAAATGAAATATTTGAAATATCAAATAAAGAATTCAAAATACTATTTTAAAGCAAGTCAATTAGATCCAAGAGAAACCTAAAAACCAACACAAAGGAATCAGGAAATCAAGCCAGAATATGAATGAGAAATTTATCAAAGAGATACATATTTACTAAAAAATAACCAAACAAGCAGAACTTCTGGAAATGAAAAAAATATATTGAAGGAATTACAAAATGCAGTTGAAAGTTTCAACTATAACCTAGACAAAACAGAAGAAAGAGTCTCGAAGACACATCTTTTGAATTAGTTTAATCAGACAAAAAAAAAAAAAAAGAAATTTAAATGAGAAAAGCTTTGAGAAGTATGGGACTATGTGAAACATTTGAACTTATAAATTATAGGTATTCCTGAGACAGAAGAAAATATTAAAAGTCTGAAAACCCTATTTAAGAAAATAATTAGGCAGGGTGCTGTGGATCACACTGGTATTCCCAGCACTTTCAGAGGCCGAGAAGGGCAGGTCACCTGAGGTCAAGAGTTCAAGACCAACCTGACCAACATGGTGAAACCCCATCTCTATTAAAAGTACAAAAATTAGCTGAGCTTGCTGGCATGTGCCTGTAGTCCAAGCTACTCTGGAGGCTAAGGCAGGAGAATCGCTTGAACCTGGGAGGCAGAGGTGGTAGTGAGCTGAGACCCTGACATTGCACTCCAGTCTGGGTGACAGAGTGAGACTCTTTCTCAAAAAAAAAAAAAAAGAAAGAAAGAAAAGGAAAGAGAAAGTAATTGAGGAAATCTTCCCTACTCCAGAAAAAGAGTTAGACATTCTGATACAAGAAGTTCTAAAAACTCCAGAGGAATACACTGCAAGAAAGATCTCATCATGACATATAATTTTCAGATTGTCTAAGGTTAACACAGAGGTAAAAATCCTATAATCAGCAAGAGAATGGAGTTTAGTAACCTAGATAGGAAACCCCATCAAACAGTGGACTTCTTAGCAGAAATCTTACAAGTCAGAGGAAATTGGAATTCCATTTTCAATGTGGTTCAGGAAAATCAGTGTCAATCCCAAATTTTGTATTATGCCAGAAGAAAGTTCCTAACTAGGGAAGAATTAAAGTCTTTCCCAAACAAGCAAAGACTGAGGAAATTTGTCATGGCAAGATTGGCCCTAAAATAAATGCTCAATGTAGTTCTAAAAATGAAACAGAATGTTGATCCTCATTATCATAAAAACACTTGGAAGTTTAAAACTCACAGGTCATATAAAACAATTGCACAAATCAGGCTGCAACACAAATATATAGTAATTAATATTATCACAGGAACACAACATCACATATTAATATAAACCTTCAACATAAATGCATTAAATATTCCATTTAAAAGATAAAGATTGTTTAAATGTATAGTAAAACATGATCCAATCATATGCTGGTCATAAGAAACTCATCTTATTAGTGGACACTTATAGATTGAAGGAAAAAGTGTGGAAAAAGATATTCGGTATAAATGGAAATCAAAAGTGACTACAAATAGCCTTATTTTTATCTAATGGAACAGACTTTAAATCAATATTGGTAAAAAAGACAAATCTATTATATAAATGATAAAGAGATCAATTAAACAAGAAAATATAACTATTCAAAATATATATGCCACGAATGCCAGATCAAATATACTAGACCTAATTTTATTAGACCTAAGAAAAGAGATAGACAGCAATATGATAATAGTGGGGAAGTTCAACACCCCACTGAGAGCACTAGACAGATCATTGAAACAGAAGATCAACAAAGAAACACTGGACTTTAATTGGACTTTAGACCTAATAAACATAACAAGCATTTACAGAACTCTCTACCCAACAACTGCAGAATTGTTCTCATCAGTGCATGGAACATTCTTCTCATGAGTACATCATTCTCCAAGATAGACCATGTCTTAGGCCACTAAACAGGTCTTAATAAATTTAAAAAAATGAAATCCTAAATATTTTTTGAAGCACTGTGGAATAAAACTAGATATCAATTTCAAGAGATTCTTGACACTATAAAAGCATGTGGAAATTAAACAACATGCTGCTGAACAATTTTTGAGTCAAAGATAAACTTAAGAAAAATTTTAAAATTTTAGAATTGAATGAAAATAGAGACCAAAACATACTAAAACTTCTGGGATATAACCAAAGCAGTGCTAAAAGGAAAGTTTGTAGAATTACTTTTAAAAAGAAAGATAATAAATTAAGAACTTAATGTCACACCTCAGGAAACTAGGAAAAACAAACAAACCAAACCCAAAGCTAGCTGAAAATAGAAATAACAAAATTCTTAGCAGAATAAAATGAAGTTGAGACCAAAAATAATAAAGAAAATTTGACAAAATGAAAAATTGATTCTTTGAAAAGATTAAAAAAAACTTACAGATGGCTTGCTAGACTTAGTAAGAAAATGAGAGACAATTCAAGTAACCACATCAGAAATGAAAAAGGAGATATTACAAGTGATACTAAAGAAAGACAAAAGATTGTCATAGACTACTGTGAACCTCTCTATGCTCACAAACTAGAAAACCTAGAAGAATTGAATGAATTCCTGGAAACATACAATATCACAAGATTAAACCAGAAAGAAACAGAAACCAGGAATAGATCAATTAGGAACAGTGAGACTGAATCAGTAGTAAATGTCATCTCTCCCAAAATGCCCAAGACAAGATCAATTTACAGTCAAATTAGACCAGTCACACAAAGAGTAACTGGTATCAATCCTACTGTAACTGTTCCAAAATATTGAAGTAGGGAGAACACTCACCAATTCAGTCTACAAAGCCAGTATCACCCTGATCCTAAAGACAGACAAGAATGCAAAAAAAAAAAAAAAAAAAAAAAAAAGAAAGAAAGAAAGAAAAAAAGAGTACTATAGTTAATATCCCTGATGAACCAAGATGCAAAAATTCTCAACAAAATACTAGTAAACCAAATTCAACAATAAAAAGATCATTAATAATGACCAAGTGGGATTTATCCTAGGGATGCAAAGGTTGGTCTACATACCCAAATTAATCATTGTAATACATCATGTTTGTAAAATGAAGTACAAAGAGCACATGATCATTTCCACTGATGCTGAAAAAGTATCCAATAAAGTTCAACATCATTTTATAATAAAAACCCTCAACAAACTAGGCACAGAAGAAATATATCTTAGAATAATAAAAGCCATATATGGCAAACCCGTGGCCAACACCATACTGAATGGAGAAAAGTTGAAAGCATTCCTGCTAAGAACTGAAACAGTGCAAGGATGTCCATTCACCACTCATATTCAACAAAGCACTAAAAGTCTTAGCTAGAAAAATCAAGCAAGAGAAATAAAATATATCCAAAGTGGAAAAGAGAAACTCAAATTATATTTGTTGATGATGTAATCTTATACTGAGAAAACCTTAAAGACTCCTTCAAAAGACTCCTAGATTTGTTAAATGAATTCAATAATGTTTCATATAACAAAATTAATATTAAAAAGTAACATCTGTATATATCTATGACAATCAAGCTGAGATCCAAACCAAGAATCAATCGTATTTATAATAGCTACAAAAAATAAGATACCTTGGAACACATTTAACCAAGGAGATGAAAGATCTCTACAATGAAAACTGTAAAACACCAATGGAAGTAATTGTAGATGACAAAAACAAATGGAAAAACTTCCCATCCTCTTAAGTTAACGGAATCAATATTGTTAAAATGATCATATTACCTAAAACAACCCACAGATTTAATGAAATTCCTGTCAAAATACCAACATCATTTTTTACAGTATTAGGAAAAACAATTCTAAAATTCATATGGAGTAAAAAAATAGCCCAAATAGTGAAAGTAATCCTAAGAAAAATGAGCCAAACAGCAGGCCTCACATTACTTGACTTCAAACTATATTACAAGGCTATAGTAACCAAAACAGCATCGTTATTTTGTAAAAATAGGCACATATATCAAAGGAACAGAATGAAGAATTCAGAAATAAAGCGTCATATTACAGTCATTTTTGACAAAGTTGTCATTTTTGACAAAGGTGACAAAATATATCAAGTGGGGAAAGGATATCCTATTCAATAGATGGTTCCAGGAAAAATGCATTACTGTATACAGAAGAATGAAACTAGACCTCCATCTTTCACTGTATACAAATATTAAGATAGATTAAAGACTTAAATGTAAGACCTGAAACTCTAAAACTACCAGAATAAAACCTAGGTAAAACTTCTTGACACTGGCTTAGGCAAAGGGTTCCTGACTAAGACCTCAAAAACAAATACAACAAAAACAAAAATAAACAAATGAGACTTCATTAAGCTAAAAAACTTTTATGCCACAAAAGAAATAATCAACAGAGTGAAGAGACAGCCTGCAGAATAGAATAAAATATTTGCAACCTATGCACTTAACAAAGGACTAATATCCAGATTCTACAAGGAATTCAAATACGTGAGCAACAACACAACAACAACAACAAATAACCCCCTTAAAAAAATAGGGAAAATACATGAACAGACGGTTTTTTTTTTTTTTTTAGATGGAGTTTTGCTCTTTTTGCCCAGGCTGGAGTGCAATGGTGAGATCTCGGCTCATCACAACCTTCCTCTCCTGGGTTCAAGCGATTCTCCTGCCTTAGCCTCCCTAGTAGCTGGGATTACAGGCATGCACGAGCATGCCCGGCTAATTTTCTGTTTATAGTAGAGACGGGGATTCTCCATGTTGGTCAGCCTGGTCTCGAACTCCCAGCCTCAGGTGATTCACCCACCTCTGCCTCCCAAAGTGTTGGGATTACAGGGATGAGCCACCACACCCAGTCATGAACAGAAACTTTTCAATATAAGACATGCAAATGGCAAGAAATCATATTAAAAAATGCTCAACATCACTAATCATCAAAAAAAATGCCAATTAAAACCACAGTGAGATACCTTTTCACAACATTCAGAATGGTCATTATTAAAATGTCAAAAAAAGATATTGGTGAGGGTATGGGAAAAAGGAATGGTTATACACTGTTTGTGGGGAAGGATATGGGGAAAAGGAAATGGTTATACACTGTTTGTGGGGATGTAGATTAGTATAACCTCCATGGAAGACAGTATGGCAATTTTTCAAAGAGCTAAAAATAGAACCAGGCATACAACCAAAGGAAAGGAAATAAGACTGTCAAAGGTACATCTGCACTCTCATGTCAATTGCAGAACTATTCACAGAAGCAGAGATGTAGAATCAACCTAAATGTCCATCAATGGATTATTAGATAAAGAAAATGCAGTACATATACATCATGAAATATTATTTAGCCATAAAAAAGAATAACATTGTGTTTTTTGCAGCTATATGGATGGATGGGATGCCATTATCCAAATACCACATTTTCTCCTTTATAAGTGAGAGCTAAATAATACATATTCATGGATATAGAGAGTGGAATAATAGACATTGGAGACTCCAAAGGGTGGGAGGATGCGTGGGGGGTGTGGGATACGAGAGTCCTTAATGGATACAATGAACACTAAGAGCCCAGACTTCATCACAATGTGATATATCCCTCTCACAAAACTGCACTTGTACCCTCTAAATCTATAAAACAAAATAGAAAACAATTTAAACTTATTTTTAAATAACAAAAAAATTTTTTGAATGTCTCACTATAAAGATAAATACATGAGGTAATGGACATACAAAATAATTTTAATGAAATGTATACTTGTATTGAAACATCACTCTATACCCCCTAAGTATGTATAATTGCTATGTGTCAATTAGAAGCAAAATGAAAGATAAATATATTAATTAAAAATAAACTTACTAGGCACGGTATGGTGGCTCACTCCTGTAATTCCAGCACCTTGGGAGGCCAAGGCAGGAGGATCACTTGAGGCCAGGTGTGTGAGATGAGCCTGGTCAACATAGTAAGATCCTCCCCACTACAAAAAACTAAAAAGGTGCAATTTACTGTTCCTTTTAAGTATTAGTTGATATTATTTTATTAAATGACATCACATTTCAAAAATATTATGCATACTGTGAATCCATTTTATAATGTATATACTTTTATATGCATGGATTGAATTCTCATTTAAGTACATCAAAGAATTAATAATTACTTACACGTTGCTTAATTAGAGGTGATTTTGCTTATTTTATCTGCAGTTTTACATTTCTCTGTAACAACCGTGTGTTACTGATTTCTACTTTAATTAAAAAGTCTTTTCATTGTAATGATATTTTCCAAAATTATTCCTTCTAATTATATCAATAATTTTCTTAAAATGCTTCAATGATTTGCTGTTGCCTAAAGGATAGAGTTTAATTTTTTTATTCTAATATTCAAAGTCCCCTGTCAGCTGGCACCCAGCTGCATTTCTAGTCTCATATCATAATTCTCTCTCAAAACATCAGTTCCAACCAAATGCTTTACCAGCTGTTTCCACAAAATTTCCTCTCCCTTCTTCCTTTTTCCTGTTCGATCTGTTTCAGCTACCCAACTAGCAGTGTCTCTCCAACTTTTTCCACCTTTGCAAATGCTACCTATATTCTTCAAAATACAACTAATCTTTCTTCCTCTTTCATAAAGCCTTCTTCAAAAAGAGTAGCCTAATAGGAGCTTTTTATCTCTTAATATTTTAAAAACAGTAGCCTTACTAATTTTCTAAGAAATCTTTTGCTCACTGGTATTGATTCTAGAGGCACCAACTCGGGGCTGCAAATTCTCTTCTGTGGTCTAAATCCTGCCCAAATCTGTCCTGCCAAGAGGGTAGGGGGATGACCATCCAGCATAAGCTAGCTTTCCAAACTGTGTGCTTTAATACAAAGCTGCATCTACCCAGAGGAAGGGAGAACTTTTACAAAACTAATTTTCATTCAGATGGGAGGTCATTTTGCAATTATAGTCTTCCCAGAGAGGCCATCCTTTGGTATACTACTATAGGGAGTGTTCCATATAAATTAGTAGCTTTATAGTTCCTCATAATTAACAGTTTAGAACTTTATATCTGTTCCATCAAATCAGGATATGGATTATGTTCTGTAATTTTTTGTACATATCAGATCACCTAGCATAATGCCACATAAATTTTTAAATGAATAAGCATGCATTCAGATATATCATAGCAGAAAATCAGATCTTAGGAGCTTCTTTCAGACAGATTCTGACAGATTCTTACATTTAAGCAAACTGTAGCTGCAGAGACTTTGCCACATAGCCTTTCAAATACCATCAAAAAAGTTTGGAAGATACAATAGATATTGCATTAGTAATCAACATAGTCTTTCACTCATACTTAGGCCTGACATCTATATTCCTTTTTTGTTGTTAAAATACAAGTACCTTCTCTGAGCAATAGCAAGAATAAGCAATTTTAATGATCATTTTATAGGCTTCGTGTATGTTATCACTAGGTAATAAACATTTTCTTTCAGTTTCTGATTTGATGCCTAGCTTCGTGCTTGGGATAGTAGTCATCCAGTAAATATTTCTTGAATAGATAAAATAAATTCAATATTAATCATCACTATGGATACCTGTCAGACAGCACTGACATTTTGTATCAATAAGCATGCTGAGATCAGACAGGTATAGATCAGAGTCACAGGGTCAGCAGATAGAATGTTCTTTCTAGTACACCTTCCCTCCTGATAGGGGAAACACTATTCCTGCTGAGCCTAGGTAGTAAAGAGTACATGAAATCATAAAAGTCATTGAATTATCTTCAGTGTAGGTAATGGTATTTAAAATAAAATAATATATTTTTCTCTAGATCAGAAACATTCCTAGGTAGAGACTATGTTATCTGCATTTATCTGAATAACAAACACAAATTTAAATTAATAGCAGGGGGTTAGAGCAAGTGATGTAATATCCTGTCACTTTAAAAGATCCTTAAAAGATCTTTAACTGCATTTGATCAGTGTTATTAAAAGATCCTTAACTGAATTTGATCAGTGTTATTAAAAATAGCCATTTTGAAAGTCTTGTCTCTAAGGTTGCCACATATGTTTCTGACAGACAGTTGTAAAAGAATAGAGGGTGACAGCTACTAGGGGAGGCTGAGGTAAGAGAATCGCTTGAACCCGGGAGGTGGAGGTTGCACCGAGCTGAGATCGTGCCTCTGCACTCCAGCCTGGGCACACAGAGTGAGACTCTGTCTCAAAAAAAAAAAAAAAGAATAGAAAGTGAAAGAGGTATTCACCCAAACATAATGCGTGATCATACTCTACATCCGTGCAATTACCAGGACAATGCGTGCACCCTCTCACAGTTAGCTAGTGCAGGGTTTGTTTTACACATCGACACCAGACATGCCTTTCTGCTCCTTAAATTTCTCATGCTAAGAAAAGAGCCTGTTACATTTCTCATACTACCAGTTTTTCTCTTTTGGCATTATCTTGCAGGAAATTCTGAATTAAACTGAAACCCCATCTTGAAGAGCTGTGCAAGTCCTTGGTATATGCATGCACTTCTGTGTGCTCACATTAACACTGTCTTAATTTTTCCTTAATTTTTAAAATTTATTTTATCTTAATATTAACATTATTGATAAGGTGCCTAAAAGTCTTTGGAAGGAACTGGGGTATGTATACATGTAAGAAGAGGAGCTCTCTAATGCAAGCTATAAAGCTAAAAGTAGAATTAAAAAATGTTAGAACCTATTTTACTGATGAGGACCCTAAGTCACTGAAATGTAAAGGGACTTGCCCCAGGAGAAAATCAGTATTCTGAAGCTATTGCTGCATGTTTCTTCTTTCGTATTTTAAGTTTTCCTCTTCTCACTTGAACATGTGCTTGATGTGGGCATCAGTGTGCCACAGGTGGCTTCCCTTGTCTTTCATGTGGGTCCTCCTCCCCTTCCTTCAGAGTTGGACTGTTTTGATGCTTTCTATTCATTTGAATACATAAAAGAGCAGTACTCGTGGATCATACTTAGGGTCTGACCTGGCTGTCTCATTTGCAGAAGAAATATCAATTGTAAAGACTATTGACTTCATTTCATCTGTGCCTTCAAACACTTTATTTTTGCCAGGTTACAAAGCATACAGAATTAGTTTTCAATTTGGCTTTTCTGTTTTCTTTTCTTTTTCTTTTTTTTTTTTTTGAGGTTTTTAACTAGAAATCTTAAAACAGACCAAATATTAAATCTTTAATTTACAATATTTTCTTAAGATTTCCTTTTGATAAGAAATATTTGGGAAAACGTTCACTTAATGGGAACTATTTTACTATATTACCACAAGCCTACATCATAAAGTTCCCTAGGTTGACCAATGTCAGAAAGAAAAAATAAATGACATCTGCATCAGGACTGTATCAGAAACCGTGCCAAGAAAAATCTACCATTAATAAAGACACAACCAGGTGCCACAAGGCTAATTAGTGTGCTGGATCTTTCTGCAGAAGGAAGTTTGCTGGCATCACTACTGGGTCTTAATTTGAGAATGACCTCAACTAACACTTCCCAAGGTGGTATTAAGGGAATATCATTGACAGATGTGCAAAGGAAAATATATTATCTCCATGTGTGATTGTTTTTTGACTGTTAAAATTTATGTGTTTGGGCTGGGCACTGTGGCTCACGCCTGTAATCCCAGCACTTTGGGAGGCCGAGGCAGGTGGATCACGAGGTCAAAAGATTGAGATCAGCCTGGCTAACATAGTGAAACTCCATCTCTACTCAAAATACAAAAAAATATTAGCTGGGTATGGTGTCGTGCCCCTGTAATCCCAGCTACTCAGGAGGCTGAGGCAGGAGAATAGCTTGAACCTGGAAGGAGGAGGTTGCAGTGAGCCAAGACTGCGCCATTGCACTCCAGCCTGGAGACAAAGCAAGACTCTGTCACATACACACACAAAATTATGTATTTTATTTGTATTATAGTTTTCTCAGAACCTTACTATGTTAATGAACACCATCAACCTCAAAGAAAGGAATTTGATGGTCAGTCTTTTTCAAGCTTCTATGTCCAAAAGTGAATAGTTTCTGGGAAGAATACTCCATGAATCATGGTTTGTGAAATATTAACATGCACAAGAGGAGATATAACATTTCATTCATTTATATTTTAAAAGATAAAAATGTAAGTGTGCAGACGTCATAAATTTCATTCATTCATATTCTAAAAGTTAAAAATGTGGGTGTACAGGTAGTCATAAGTGCATCATTTTATCCTTAGGGTGTGAAGTCATGCAGCCTCAGTTTGTAACTGTCTCCATCAGTTGCTAGGTGTGTACAGGAAAAAATAGTTTAACCTTTCTGTTCCTCAGGCTTTTTATCTGAAAAATGAGGATAAGAATAGAACCTCTACCATAGGTTTGTTAGAAAGACAACTGCAAAGATAAATATGTTTAGAAGGCATAACTGCATATATTTTCATTCATATTCAGTTTTCCTCTTCTCACCCAAGCCTGTGTTTGATGTGCACATCCAGTTAGCACAGCCTGATTTTCTTCTTCACTATTTCCAGTTGTGTCTTCAGATATATCCTTTTCCTTTTTGGTCACGTAGAACTTGGCTGTTTTGATGTTTCCTATTTTTTTGAGCACATAAAGGAACCTGGCAAAACTCAGCAAATGTTAACTAATATGTACATGATTTCTTTATTTCAAGTAATAAATGTGGACTGCATTTATTGAGACAAAGATTATTTAACTTACTATAAATGTAACTTAAAGATCATTTGACTTACCATATATAATTGTACATATATTTATCATATGTAAACACTTCTATAAATTAGTAAGTAAAAATAGCTTGAGATTATTATGTTTATCTTCTCCAAATCTCATGTTGATATGTAATCTCCAGTGTTGTAGGTGGGGCCTCATGGGAGGTGTTTGGGTTATGGGGACAGATTTATTATGAATGGCTTTGTGCACTCTGCATTATAATAAGTGAGTTCTTACTTTGCTAGTTTACACATAAACTAGTCATTTAAAAGAGCCTGGCACCTCTCTCCTCTCTCTCTTGCTCCTTTGCTCTTGCTTCCTCTCTTGCCATGAGATTTTCTGGCTCCCCCTTCACCTTCTGCTGTGATTGGAAGTTTCCTGAGCCCTCACAGGAGCAGATGCTGGAATCATACTTCCTGTACCACCTGCAGATCTGTGAGCCAAAATAAACTTCTTTTTGTTATGAACTACCTGGCCTCAAGTATTCTTTACAGTAACGCAAATGGACTAACAGAAAATTGGTACTAGAAGTGAACATTGCTATAAAGATGCCTGAAGATGGGGAACCAGCTTTGGAAACTGGGTCACAAGCAGAAGTTGGAAGAGTTTGGAAAACTTAGAATACAGGATGAGGAAGAAAGGCTTGGAACTTCTTAGAGACTAGTTGAGTGGTTGTGACTAAAATGCTGATAGAAATACGGACAGTAAAGTCGAGGCTGAAAAGTTCTCAGATGAAGATGAGAAATTTATTGGCAACTGGAACAAAGCCTCACTCATGTCATACTTTAGCAAAGAGCTTGGGTGCATTGTGCCCATGTCCTAGGGATTTGTGCAAGATTGAACTTAAGAATGATGACTTAGGGTATCTGGAGGAAGAAACTTCTAAGCAGCAAAGCATTCAACAAGTGACTTGGCTGCTTCTAACAGCCTACAGTCAGATATAGGAGCAAAGAAATAAAGTAAAAACATATTTAAAAAGGAAGCAGAGTGAAGAAGTTTGGAAAAAATTGCAGTTTGGTCATGTTTTAGAGAAGGAAAGAGTATTTTCAGGAAAGAAATTCAAGAGGGCTGCAGAGAACCACTTACTAGAGAGATTTGCATGACTTAAAGGAAGCCAGGTGCTAATAGCCAATACAATGAGAAAAGGTCTTGAAGGCATTTCAGAAGTCTTCCAGGCTGCCCATCTCATCACAGGTCTAGAGGCCTAGGAGGACAGAATTATTTCAGGAGACAGGTCCAGGACACTGCTGCCCTGCTCAGCCTTTTCAATGCTGCTTCCCATATCCTGGTAGCTCCAGGTACAGTCTCCATTGAAAGGACTACAGCCATAGCTTGAACTGCTGCTTTGGAGAGCACAATCCCCCATAATCCTTGGTGGCTTCCATGTGGCGTTAGGCCTGTGGGTACACAGAATGTAAGAGTGAAGAAGGCTGCAGTTTCTACCTAGATTTAAGAAGATGTATGAGAAAGCCTGGGTTCCCAGGCAGAAGACTGCCATAGATGTGGAGCCCCTACATAAAGCCTCTACTAGGGCAGTGCCCAGGGGAAATATGGTTGAATCTCATACACAGAGTCCCCACCAGGGCACTGTCTTTTGAGACTATGGGAAAGGAGCCTCTGCCCTCCAAGCTCCCAAATGGTAAAGCCAACAGCAGCTTGTACCCAGAACCTGAGAAATCTGCACTGAATCCTAACCTGTGAGAGCAGCACGGGAACTGCATCCTGCAAAGCCACAGAGATGGAGTTACCCAAGGCCTTGGAGCCTACCCCTCACACCAGTTTCCCCAGGATGTGGGCCATAGAGTCAAATATTATGTTGAAGCTTTGAGATTTAATGTCTGCTTTGCTGGGTTTCAGACATGCATGGGGCCTGTTACCCTTTTCTTTTGGTCAATATCTCCCTTCTGTTTCTCTGGAGAACTCTGGAGAGAATGGAAATCTTTACCCAATGCCACTACCACCATTATATCTTGGAAGTAAATAACTATTTTTTAATTTTACAGATTCATAGGTGGAAGAAACATGCTTTGAATATCCGATGAGACTTTGGACTTTGAAGTTGATGCTAGAACAAGTTAAACTTTAGGGTACTATTGGGAAGACATGACGGTAATTTGCAATGTGAGATGGACGTGAGATTTTGGGGACCAGAGGTGGAATAATATGTTTTGTATATTTTTCATCTCCAAATCTCATGTTGAAATAATATTCCCAATGTTGGAGTTGGGCCCTGGTGGGAAGTGTTGGGTCATGGCAATGGATCCCTTATGAATGACTTGGCACCCTCCCCATAATAAGTTAATTCTCATCTTGTTAGTTAATGTGAGAGCTGGTTGTTTAATAGAGCCTGGCACCTCCTCCTTCCGTCTCTTGCTCTCCCTCTTGCTCTGTCTCTCTGCTTCCTGTCTCACCATGTTATATACCAGCTCCCTCTTTGCCTTCTGCCATGATTGAAAGCTTCCTGAGGCCTCAACAGGGGCAGATGCTGATGTCATACTTTCTATACAGCCTGCAGAACCATGAGCCAAAATAAACCTCTTTTCATTATAAATTATCCACTCTCGAGTATTTCTTTACACCAATGCAAATGAGCTAACACATCTTATATTAAAATATATACTCAAATTGTCGGCTCATATTTTTATTGTTAAATTCAATATATATGCATACAATGTCTTGTATTTTCAGTCCTATAAAATATCCCCAGCATGTCCCCAAGGATCAGAGGTCCTTCAAAAGTCGAAGAAGTCTTATAGTCAGAATCTTTGTCTACGCAGTCTCCAGTGACTCTTTTGGGACTAATTCCAAGTCCAAGCCCCTTTAAAAAACATTCATCACAGCACTAACTACTATCATAAGCCAAGTCTCTGTTATGTGTACAGTTCTTTACACCTGCTATTACTAATCGTCATAGGTATATGAGACCAAAGACCTCACTTTTCAGGTAAGAAAACTGAGTTCTGAAGAAGTTCTATGGTTACTAACACACGGAACTTGCATCATCAGCCAGGACTGACTGACACCAAAGCCTGTGCTCTTTGAGCTCTGCCCTGCAGCTAGGTAAGCTCTAAACTCAAATCCCACCAACATCTCTCTCACATGGATAGATTGGGTGTATAGAAAACCCAGGCAGAGCCAATCAAATTAAATGCAGCAAACGCAAAGGTAATGAGTTATCCTAATGACTTGAAATAGTCCATGTTGTCCTATAGGTTTAACGTGAAGTTTAAAAAATGTTACTAATATTATTTTCCTTCTCTTTTATTTTTCTACTCATTCAATTTTTGAAAGAAGTCATTTTTAGTTCTCCCTGCAGGTCTTGGTTGTATGTTTGTTCAAATATAAGAAAAGCTCACCTGGTTACATTATGAGTTTATTTAAGTGAGAACAGTGCAGAAATATGCATCATACATTTATCAGGAGCAAACAAAATATTTCAGACTGTACTCTATTTATTTCCTTAGTATTTCTACAATTTCTAAGATGTGTGTGTGTGTGTGTATGTGTGTGTGTGTGTATTTTTCCTTCCTTCCTTCCTTGCTTCCCTTCCCTTTATTTTCCTTCTTTCTTCTTTATTTTATCCTTTTATTTCTTCTTTTGTTGTTGTTTTGCTTTAAAATTTGCTTTTTGTTTTGTTTCATTTTACCTAAAACATTTTGACAAAATACAGAAGTGATCTATGTTTCTTTTAGAATCCCTGGAAGAAGAAGCAGTATATGAAGTGGCAGGAGTGTGCCTAATGTGTAATGGGAATATTAGGGAGTTTAGTGGGCAGAATAAATCAGTGAAGAGGAGACTAGGAACACATGAGATTGGGTAGTTAATAGAAGGCCAGCTCTTGTGGGTCTTGAAGGTCATTCTAAGGTCTTATATATATATATATATATATATATGTATATACATATATATATATAGAGAGATATATATAGATATATATGATACATCATATATATTAGATATGTATATTATATACATATATGTGTGTGTGTGTGTGTGTATATATATATATATATATATATATATATATATATATTAGAGAGAAACAAACTACTTCTACTTCTGTTTCTTACCTATCTTTCTACCTACCTACCTTCTACTATGGTTTGGATATGGTTTGTCTCAGCAAAACTCATGTTGAAATGTGATCATCAACACAGTAGTTTTAGGAGATGGGGGTGGAGCCCAGTGGGAGGTATTTGGATCATGGAGGTAGATCCCTTATTAATAATGTTGTACCTTTCTTACAGTAGTGAGCAAGTTGTAGCTGTCATGAGACTGGATTAGTTATCTCAGAAATTGGTTCATTCTTGCAAGAATGGATTATTATAAAATGAGGACACCCTTCAGATTTAGTCTTCCATTGCATGTGTCCACTTCCTCTTTAACCTTCTGCCATGTTTTCACCCAGCAATAAAAACCCTCACCAGAAGCTGAGCAGACACTTGTGCCATGACCCTTGAACTTTCCAGTCTAAGGAACCATGAGGTAAATAATAAACTGTTTTTCTTTATATATTATTGAACCTCAGATATTCTGTTATAGCAACAGAAAATGGACTAAGATACTATTTATCCTCTTATTGATTCTGTTTCTCTGGAGATCCCTGGAGAGAGGGAAGGAGGGAGGGAGGGAAGGAGGAAGGAAGGAAGGAAGGAATGAAGGAAGGAAGGAAGGAAGGAACAAAATTATGTTTTATTAAAGAGGATTCATAGATAAATAGGCACATGAAACAATTTTCAACACTGTTAGCCACTAAGATAATGCAAATTCAAGCTACAATAAGATATCAGTATACATCTATCAGAATGACTACAGACTAAACAAAACCAAACAAACAGTGATAACACTAAATGCTGGCAAGAGTGAAGAAGAACTGGATCACTAGATCACTCATCCATTGCCTAGATGCACCAAAATGAATTCTAAATGGGCCAAAGATTTGCATTATAAAGATAATATATATTGTATAACATTATTAGAAAAAAATACCTAATTATTTACTTACTCTGTTGAAATTTGGAAGCACGAAAGGAAACCAAGTATGTATAAATAACAAACTATCAGACTTAACTATGTTTAGAAATGATGAAAGACAAAGGAAACATTCAATTGCTCTACGAAAGACTTCCTAAAATTATCAACATTCAAAATGTCTAACTGAGCTAAAAAGACTCATTTAGCGAACAAGAAATTCACCAATAAATGTATGAAAATAGGATTTGCTTTAGTAGGAGTTCTGAAAATACATTATTAGACATTAATATTTGCTTTTCAACTGTTTGACTTTCTGTCATGGATTTCTTTGACTTCGCCACAGGGAAAGCCTTCCGCATCTGCTTAGCTTTTATTCATGCATGTGAAACATACAAGTGCCAGGATGTTAGAACCCAGGCAGTGGATCCTTGAGCATGGGCAGTGGGAGCTAGTAGATAAATACGCACCTCTTCTGTCCCCTGGATAGAGAGTTCACAGCTGCTTTCTCCACAGGCTCCTTCTATATAGTCCCTAATAAAATTCAGACACAGTTGCCCACAGTGGTAATCAGTTGGATAGTTTATCCTTGAATGAACTTCCTGGAAATAGCCTTTTTCTCAGTTCTTGCTTTCTTCAGGAAACTTTGCAAAGACATTGGTTTTTATTTACGAAACAATGTACATTAAGTTTACATATTCAAAGATGTTTAATCAGCTAGAAAAACTATCTACATAGTTTTGTACAACATGAATTATTTATTGAATGCCTATAATAAGTCCATAATTATGCTTGACATGAGTCTAATACCAGGCAAAACTAAAACAACCACCCAAACAAAAAACTTTGCTCTCAAATAATTTATAGGCTTGTGGAGGAAGCATACAAAGAATCACACACAAAGTTAATAGCAAATGTATTAATGTTTAAAACAAGTATAACATATATCAATTAGTAAAATTGGGTAAATCAATCTAGTCATACAGGCCAGGGAAGGCTTCTCTGCAAAAGTGGTGATTGGACTGAAAGCTGAGGAAGAGTAGAAGTGAAACAGGCAATGATTATAGAGATAGAGAAAAAGGGCATTTCTGAGAGAACAGACACAAAGAGGCCTAAAGGATTCATGCTACAAATATATTGGGTAAACAGGAAATAGCACAAACCAAAACAAAATCTCTAGATCACAGGTATCAGAAGGAAGCCTTGTGCAGCATGGCTATGTGGATAGGAATAATGTCAGACAAACCTATTAGCTGAGAGGTGGTATCATTGCATTTCATTGGTTTTCATAGGGCTTCTGCTTTCAAAGACCATTCTGACTACCATAACTAATATTCATTGAAAGTTTATACCCTATGGCAAGGACTGTTCTGAGCACCATGCATATGTTACACATTTGATACTCACAACAGCACCATAACATTTGTATTGTTTACCCATGGCAAGAGTGAAGCGTTAAGAAACGTGATTTTGTCCAAAACCACACAGTAACTGTGTGACACAGCAGACCCCAGCTGACTTCAGCACTTACTCCATGCTTCATGAAGAATGGAAAGAATAGCAGTATAGATTTGGGTGCCCAGTTAAAAGCCTATTTTAGCCATCCAGGAAAGAGAATAGGAAAGCTTGGTCTATATCTACAAGACAAAAGGAAAATACGTGAATTGATTGTGGTTCTCAAAAGTGGAAGTAATTTTCTTTCTATGCCCACCCCTGGACATTTGGCAATGACTTTTGTAATTTTCGATTGTAAGAACTTAAGGGTAGAGTCCTACGCTACTGGCTTCTAGTGGGCAGAAGCCAAAGATGTTGCTAAGCAGCCACCTTCAACATAGAATTATTCAGCCCAAAATGGTATCAACAAACTTACAAAGTCAAAATAACTAAACTGATTATCATGACCATCTAAGAACTAACTTAATCCAGAAATTTGATTGAGAGGTTGTAAGGTAGTTGCTGAAACATCACACTAGCATCTATAGGATGTCAGCACAATACATATAATCAGCAAACACGTCAAACAGTATTTGAGGTGATAGGTATGCTATTTGCCTTGATTTGATCATTATGTCGTATATATATGTATTGAAACATCACACTTTTCTTCATAAATACGTGCAATTATGATGTGTCAATTAACATAATTTTACAAAGTAGAAACAAGGAATATTTCAGGGGTAAAATAAATGAAGCTTTCTGGTGGATAGAATATGAGGGATGAGAGAGCAGTACGTGTGAAGGATCATGTACAACAGAAAAGAAAGTGACAACACAATAGGGAGCCCAGGAAAAGAGCCAGGTTTAGGGATATACTGTCAAATTATCATTCAAAGACAGCTGTTTTGGAGCTACTTCGTTTTATTTAGTTCTAGAGCACTAAGGGGAATAATAATCCTACATTAGAGGTATATTGTGAGTCATCTGTGTATAGATGATATTTGAAAGCATGGGCTTAAATGTATCTCCTAGAGTTACCACATGAGTAAAAAGAATAAATAGTGTCCTAGGATTGAGGCTTTAAGGGATGCAATGTTAATGGCCTTTTACTAACAGAAAAGGGAAGAGAGAGAGAGATAAAAGAGGGGTGAGTGTGTGTGTGTGTGTGTGTATGTGTGTGTGAGAGAGAGAAAGAGAGAGAGAAAGAGAGAGAGAGAACACATATCAGATCAGAGAGGAAGGAATAAAAAACAAAAGAACATGTTGTAAAAGAAGCCAAGGAAGGAGAAATGTAGACATGACAGAGTAATGTTGAGAAGTCAAATAAGGCATAAAATTGGAGAAAAAAAGATTTCAGGAACTTTCATGGAAGTCACTCAGCCCAAATGAAGAGCTAATTTGGGGTGAGGAGACCTTTCAGGATGAAATAGAATCAGGCACACACATTCACACACACACACACAGACAAACAAATGCCATTTCATAAATAATTCTACTAAATAAAACATGGCATACTATGTAATTTAGCATATTCTACACCCTGTACACAAAATGATCAATTTTTGCCCAAACACTATAAAGCATGTGCCATTATCTTTATTTCACAGAGATGAAATGAAGGCTTAGAGATCTTAAGTCATTTGACTGAGGTTGCATACAAGGCGTAATTTGGAACCTGGTTTCCAGTGCAAGCCGTGCAGGCTCTAATACTTACCCTGTTTCTTTCACACAGCCGAATAAGGGAAATATCTAAACTCCACGGCATCTGCTTATGTTGACTTTAATCTTACTTACAAAATATGGATTCATCTCACTCAGATACAAAATTGTTTTCACATGTTTTCTCTTTTTTTATAAGCAAGATTGGCCATGGGGTTATTAATCATTGCTGCAACAGATAAAGCTGGCTTGTAAAAGCCAATCTCCATTATTCATTTGGAACCACATTGTGGATTGAGATACTGTATCACCAAAGGAAACAGATGGTCTGTGTTCCTGGTAAAAACATCTTACAAAGGCGTTTCTATCTGCAGTTCATAGGCTCCAAATCCATTCCTCTCAAACACAGTGCTTACAAGGTCATCGTATATGGTAGACCTTTAATTGCTTTGTAATGGAAAATACAGTATATCTGTAAATGACATAAAAAAACAGCATTATGTATAGTACAGATACATAATACAATTAAGTATAATGATTTCAGATTTCAGATCTAATGATAAGTAAAATCTAACTAGATGAATGGAATATGTTCTATCACCCTCTGAACTGTGTTCTCCTTATCAAATTTGCCTGCTGTGATCTAAGATTCTTCTTCCAGTCAGAAGGACTTTCCTAAAAGGCATAAATCACATTATTTTGCTGCCCTTATAGTTTTGTTTTTGGTCTCTGTTTTTCTTTTTTTTTTTTTGGTTTTTTTTTTTTTTTTTTGTTTTTTAAAAAGTAAGGCAAATTTAACCAAGCAATGTTCAAAGTAAGAACACAACAAAAATTCATATTCAATACATAAGCAATTTCAAAAAACGCAAAAAAAACAATATTTTGCTCCACTAAAATTTTTTTTTTTGGTCACTTTTTTTATTTTTTTTTTTTGGTTTTTTTTTTTTTTTTTTGGTTTGAGACAAAGTCTGGCTCTGTTACCCAGGCATGGTGCACAGTATGATCTCAGCTCACTGCAATATTTACTTCCCAGGCTTAAGCCATCCTCCCACCTCAGCCTCCCAAGTAGCTGGGACTACAGGTGTGAGCCAACAGGCCTGGCTAATTTTGGTATTGCTGCCCAGTTGACACTTTTTAAATGGCTCCCCATTACCATCAGAGAGATTACCTGAAGCATGCCATTTACCCTTCCCCTAACTAGTTCAAGATCATACATATAGTATAGTGGCTGAGTTCAGAGTAAATCTCACGAAGTCAGACTCCTGCTCCAGCTCCCAACCCCTAAGTTATAAAGATTTTCTGAAACAGGGGTAGGTAAGTTTTGTATGGTCCACCGGCTAATAAAGTTTTCTACATTTTCAAATAATTGAAAAAATTAAAGAAGAAGATCTCAGTAAAATATAGAAATCACATGTAATTCAAATGTCTGTGTCCATGAATAAAGTTTTATTGGAACACAGCCAGCCAAGCCCATGTGTTTAGGTACTGCCTGTGGCTGCTTTCCAGGAGCAATAGAGTGACTGTGAAAGAGACTGCTCGAGCCACCGTACTGAAAATATTTGCTATCTGACCTTCCGTGGAAAGAATGTTCCCACGCCTAAACCAAAGACGGTAATCAGGAAAGATGGAAAATGAAGCTAGTGAGGTAAACAAGAGTCAAGATATAAAAGGTTGATTTGCTTTGTCAAATAATTTGGACTCATAAGAAGTCTGGACTTTATACATAAAATATACCCTTTTGAAGTTTTAACAATTACAAATTGATTTATATAAAGTATAAATATAGCTACATAATATAATGTTTCATATTGCATTTAAAGCTGTCTGAAGTATGTATGTATAATAACTTGAGTGCATTTTAATATTTCTATCTTTTGCTTTCAAAAGTTTTACTCTTTCTGCCTGAGAACCTCTTTCCTCATTTAGTATTTCACTAACACTGATTGTTTCCTTAGAGAATTCTTTTCAGCTATTGCCTCCTTTAGGAAGGTGTTTCTGATCTCTGCCTTTTCCTATTCTTAGATGTTCCTTTTCTAGGCTCTCGGAGCTTGTACTTCTCTTTATAAAGGATGTTTTTACATTGTTTCATTATAGTCGATTTTCCTATCCAAGTTCCTTAAACCTTGGATTTATTTTTATTGATCTTTTAATCCCTTTTGCCTAAGAATTTGCCCAACAAAACAGATGCTAAATACACACATTTATAAATTAATCTTCAAGAAATGCCATGTACCTCTTGGACGCATATCCTGTTTTCACTCAGAAGCAAAGGCTGGGACCCTTCTTCGTTAAGAGAACTGGAGATGTCAGAAAGTCTTAGTGACTTGCTGTACTTTAGGAAAACTAGAGACCTGTTGAGAGACTCACACAGAATTTTCATAAAGAAAACTGAGCCTTGTTTAAGCTAGATTACCTATACTAAAAAAGAAAAAGAAAAGTTGTGAATCATAGTGAGTTTCCTACTCATTCATTCTTCTACCCAAGACGAGAGAGATTACAAAAGATGCAGTCACCGAGAGCTCACTACATAGAGAGTAAAATAAATGCCAAGAAGAGTATTTGGAATAGCTCGAACGCTCAATATGTTTGTGACAAATGGATTTTTTTAATGAACCGGCCAGTAAATCAATAAAGGCTATGGTAGAGGTATCGTGCAATGTAAGAGAAGCTCAGACGCAGAGTTAGGGTGTTTTCACAGAACTCCATGCAGTTTTATTTTTCTAAATAAAATATGTAATAATGATGATTATTTTTATTCTTTACTAATTGCTTTCTAGAAACCCGGCACCATTCTAAGTGCTTTACATGTATCGATTTCTTTAATTTTCCCAAAGTTCCCTGTGAGGTAGATATATCTGTCATACCCATATTGCACACAATTTCTCAAAATTCATGACAGTTATACTGACTGCTGCCCTTTGCCCCATGTTGTTCTGGCTTTTGCTTCTAACACTAAGTGCTTACATCTGTCTGTGTGTATTAGACCCAGACTCCTGACTCCTGAGAGAGACCTTTTTGGTTCATTTAAACATAATCCTCTGGGGTCTACCTTGTAGGTCCAAGCTCCCTAGGGCCACTTTGTAATCACCTGGTCTTCCTAAAGATTGATTAGAGAGCTCCCTGTGGAAGGTATCAATGAGTATGGTCCTTCATTTATCCACCTGTTTACCATTTGTTCATTCATTTAGCATGTATTTTAGCTCTCACCTGCTAGGCGTTGGGAATTGAGAAATGAAAAAGATAAGGTTCCTGACAGCCATGATTTTCTCAAGCCACTGGCTGTTGCTGTGGCAGGTACTGTGGTGGAAACACCACAAGTCACAAGTCACAGAAGAAACTGCTGGGCCAGCTTGATGTGGTGTGGGAGACCGGGACAGGGTGCTGGGTGAAGCTTTAAGGCAGGAGCAGAATCTACATAGAGAAGGCATAGAGGAAATGAAGCATGCCAGGAAGGGTGTTCTAAACACAGATAACACTAGCATAGGTGCAGAGGCATGAGCCAGCATGCTTTTTTGAGAAAGTCCTAGCAGTTTATTGGCACTGGATGAAAAAAGAAAGCAGTGGAGAGGAAAACAAGGTAAGTGTTGTGGTGCCAGGTGGATCTGGACTGATAGATATAACTTGGATTCCACAACAAAGAGCTAAAAAGCGAAAAGAGAGTGTGTGATGGTGACACAGCCAGCAGCGGGGTCCAGGAGCATGGCTCTATATGGAAGACAATCGTCCTAGGTAATTTGTTTTTGCTGTCTTGATAAACAATCCGGGCCATATCCCCCCAAAAGATAAGAGCTCTATATGATGTGGCAAGTAGTAAAATAGCATGGCCAGAGGAACAATGAGACTGTAAAATTGGGATTTGAAAGGTGAGTTTTTATTCACGGATTTAGTGAGCAGTTTACTGAAAGAATGTGCAAATTCACTGCAAGGTTTTCCCTTTCATCGTGTGTGTGTGTGTGTGTGTGTGTGTGTGTGTTTAAACTTGCTACCAGATTTGTACTGTTTTCTATTTTTTTTCATTGGCCGTATCATTATAAAGTAAGCAGCTACTTCAGATTGTGGGAGGAAGATTACTAGATTAATGATAAAAGAAAAAAATAAAAAGATACCCTATTTTATAAGCATGTGTTTTCACATGCTGAATTGGTAAGAAAAGAGAATAATAAAACATTTTAACCTAAACAAAAATGCTATCCTTTGAAACAATATGCTATTATTTTTAAATCAAGATGAGAGCATACTCATGAATGAATGAATGAATCTTTTAAGAATTTTTTTCTTTCTTTCTTTTATTGTGGAGTGGCCTGTAAAGACCCGCACACAGAAAGGTGCCCATTGGATAAGGTTTTCCATTGTCACTTGGAAAATTTACTGAGTTACTGAAGAGGATAGTTTTAAATTATTTCATTTGATTCATATACCCCTGTTTTAAATATAAAGTGTCTGAGGTGCCGAGAAATTAACAATCCTACTCAAGGTCAAATGAATGTCTAACTCATGAGTCAAGGGGTGCTTCTGTGTTACCCAGCATGAGCCAAATTGGTGTTAGGTAAAGGTACCCTGCTTTTCACAGCAATAGCTTGAATGCAAATGCCATGGCATGAGGACTTTCAGAGATAGAGAAAATTGTTCATTTTAAATGAGCAATTAAATGAACAATAAAATTGTTCATTTTAAATACTAGGCATAAATCATCAGCTACCAGGTGGGGCTTTGTAAGAATAAAAGAGTGTTCTCTACACCCACACATGGATACCCAGTAGCAGCAAGTATTGTACATGAAGCATGGACTCAAGCAATTGAAGCATGTTTAACCGACAGCCTATAAACCTGGGCACCATTTTAAGGGGACCCTCAGTGATTTTTTTAAAGTTCCAGTCTATCAAATATTGTCTTCTTAAAGCCAGAGAAGACCTCTGAGATCTATTCCTAATCCCATTTTTTTTTTTTTGGCTGATGGAACAAAAAAACAGAGATGAGAAAAATTAATGAAAAATATTAAATAGTAGCCTTTTTAGTCAAAATATGTAGTAATGATTTGGTAAGGGTTTTATGAATAACATTTATAATAGTACAAAATATTCAGATTAACATTAACATTTTCATAATAGAGATAAAGCCCCTGAAGTGGTGGACTCTGGGTAGCGTTTTCAGGGTTTACATCTAGTAAAGTGACAAGGCTGGGACTTAAGCAAAGTTTGGTTCTAATGCCTGCACCCTTTAGCTTCTATTCAACCTGTCCTGAGGTTGCCCGCTCATCTGAGTACAATCAGGACTAGACCCCAGAGCTCCTTTGCCCCGTAGGAAAGTGCTTCATCTTCTCTGCTCTTCTTCTTATATAACACTTGCCAGGTTGAGTGGTGACGGTTAAGAGGCAGAGTTGAGCAGTGGCAGGAAAAGGAAGATATAAAAAGTAGTTCCAGTTTATTGTAATTATGGTTGTCCTCTTCTTAAAAGCTGGACCAAATTTCATCCCTGATGAAAGCCCCCCATGCTCTAAATGAGCAGAACTGCACAGCCCACAGATTTTGAGTTCCGTACTCAGCACCACTAGTGATTCATTTCATGAGCTTGATCAAACCACTAAACCTTTCTTTATCTCAGTTTCTTCATCCATAATGTGATTATAAATAATACATGCCCCGTAGCTATTTCACAGGGGTCACAAAGGCATTAATAATGTAATTATTTATAAAGTACTTTGAAATCCTTGAGTGAAATATGATATTAAAAATATCACTGCCCTCAAAATAGTCCCTGACAGGCAGACTTAAATGAGAGAACTGTTGCTCTCTGAGTGGAAAATATGTCTGACGTGGTATATAATTTTCCTCCAGAAAAATGTCTTTCATACAAGGGTCTCAAAATCTCATTAGTTTGGTTTAAGGTGCCCAAGATTCTGTGGTTTGTTGGCCATGTGTAAGAGGCTTCATTAGGCTTGCTTTTTTTATTTCTGTACTTTTATAACTATATTAAAACAAGAAGGGAATGAAATTATGAGCACTCCAAATTAGGATTGCCAGATAAAATACAGAATACAAAGTTATATTTGAATTCCAGATAAACAATAAGTACTGTTTTATATAAGTACATGCTAAATAAGTATATTACTTACACCAAAAAAGCATTATTTAATGGAATATTTAAATGTAATTAAATGCTTCATTTTTGTTTTGTTTGTTTGTTTGTTTGTTTTTGAGACGGAATCTTGCACTGTGGCCAGGATGGAGTGCAGTAGCATGATCTTGGCTCACTGCAAACCTCCACCTCCTGGGTTCAAGCGATTCTCTTGCCTCAGCCTTCAGAGTAGCTGGGACTACAGGTGCGCACCACCACACACAGCTACGGTTTGTATTTTTTGTAGAGACAAGGTTTCACCATATTGGCCAGGATGGTCTCAATTTCTTGACCTTGGGATCCACCCACCTCAGCCTGCCTAAGTGCTGGGATCGCAGCCGTGAGCCACTGTGTCCAGGCAAATACTCTTTATTTTTATTTGCAAAAATTGCTATCACTGCCTCCATACTAGTTATTCAACTAACTTGATTATATGTCAGCCTAAATTGGTAAAAATCTTCTGTTTAATGATTGCAAAGATAAATGTTTTTAAAGATTTGCTAATGTAGGAATGAAACAAACAATATCAACAGCTTAAGTCAACACGTTTAAATTTTCCAAAGGCAAATATTATGCTTGATTCTTCTTTACAGTTTTCAGATTCAGTGTGATTTCTGCAACACTATAAGCACCAGATAAATGTTCATTGAATAAATAAATAAAATGAGTGTGGAGTACATGAACAAATCAAATTAAGCTGAAGGAATTTAAAGTACTTTATGAACTTGTTTTTAAAAATATATCTGAATTTTAATCAGTTGCCATGTAACTATTCTATTTGGAAGTTTCTTCTAAGACGAGTAAATTAGTTTAATTTTCATAACGTGTAAGCTTTTATTAAATTAAATAAGCACTTATTGGAGGTCGTTTTTATGCAAAGCGTTTATCTTGGTGTTAGATTATATATTAATTATTTATCAAGTTATTTGTTATTAATTCAGGAGCATATTTCACCTCTGTCTTCAGTTATAGAAAAAATTGCATAATAATATCTCTTCTTGGCCTTTTGGCTTAGATCAAGTGTAGAAATAATTGCATGATAATGACTGCTTACTTATTTGAAATTCTTTGCTAAGTACGGTTATCCTAAACAAAAGCAGGAGTAGTGAGAATGAAAAGTAGGAAAAGATTTTGAAAAAAAAAATTGTAGGTTAAGTTAGAAATAAACACTTATAGATGCAGAAAGAAATCAAGGGAAAATGAAACCTCTATTGAGAAGTGAAATGAGTCCAGGGCTATAGACTCAGAAAACATGGGTTCCAATCTCTGTCCCTTTCAAAACTCTGTAATCGTGAGAAGTTTACTTAACCTCTGAAAGCACAGTCTGTTTAGCTGTAAAGTGAAGATAATAGTAGAACCTACTGCATGAGGTCATTGTGAGTATTGCACGAGTTAATGCAAAGGAGGCGCCTGACCTAGTCCCTGGCAGGAAAGGTGTGCTTTGCCCTCCCGTTCATTTTCATCATGTCTCCTGGCACTGTATTATTATTAAATCCATGGGTCTAAGGTAGCACATATCTGATGACTTATTTACTTTAATAAGTAATTTAAAATAGTTTTTACAGAAGCAAAAATAATGATGTACCTGCAAAACATATAATTCACCTAAGATATGCAATACATGTTTTCATACAAATGCAATGCTACTTGCAGGCCACATTTCTACTCTAGATTGATGTGGAATCCATTATTATTTTGTGTTATTAAAGTTATGAAAGTGAAACTCTTGGGTAAAAATTGAAGATATCTTGAGTAAAGCATGCATTCAGTACAGAGTAGGTGCTGAGTAAATTTTGATTATTACCTTTCCGGCTCTTTATATTTATTACCATGTTTAACTTTTACAGGTAAGTGTTCTATTATGCTTCACTATCCCTAATTTACATAAGAGAAAAGAGAGTCTCAAGAGTTCAGGAAACTTCCCCAGGGCACTGTAGTTTTAAGTGGGCTGAAGCCCTATGTTTGCTGATGCTAAATGCCCCGGCTTTCATTTCACACCATTTTTCCCTGGTAAGTGACCTGGGGTCAGGACTGGCATTGTGGGGAAAGTGGCCCCATCTGAATATAGAGGAAAAGTTTTAGGGTGAAGTTCTAAATTTATTTTGCCTGATAGTGAGATCGACTATCAGACCTAATCACTTTTCTAAAATCAACCTCACTAAGCAGCAAAATAAACTCAAAAACTGAAAAATGATGATTACAGACCTTGACAAGCAAGCATTGTTAACAAAAATGATAATGATCTTAAAAACCTAATTGTTTCTGATTATATTACAGGGCCACACGGAGAGCATCACCACAGACAGAAGACCACTAAGCTACTTCCCCCCTCTGGTAGAGGACATTTCCTGCCAGGGGCTGGAGGTGACAACATGAGTCCCGCTCTGGCAACAGTGTTAATTTCAAGCTCTGTTAAATGCATGAAATAATAAGTGTACAATTTCTTATTCAGAACAGAATTACAAAACCATTAACTATTTCGCCAACAGTGAAAGGCAGTTTGCATTGATCAAGCAAAAAGAAGATGCTAGAGGAAAGGAAGACCTCAGATTCCTCACTATTATTCTGAGGCCTCTATGTATATTCTGTTTCTCATCCTTCCTTTCCCTGACTCCACATTATAGTTTACCTTGATCATCCTGCCTTCCCCACTTACTCAGCCCAGTTATTATCAGTCACTCGTTTTCAGCCTCACCCAATACTCCCTCTGAGACCAACTGTGCCTCTATCCCAGTAGTATTCTCACTTCAGTGCGCGTCTCAATCAACTAGAGAGTTTGCTAATGTCAACATTGCTGGGCCCCGCTAGACTTTCTGATTCTTGGGCCCAGAATTTGCATTTCTGACATGTTTCTAAGGGATGCTAATGCTGCTGGTTTAGTGAAAGTCACTGCCCTAACCAGAAAGATCCTGGCTCAGAAGGGCTTTTGGCTCAGAATCCAGCTGTTTGCTAGGGGTGACCTATTCTCATTTTCTGGCTCAGTACCTAGGTATTTGCTGTAGAAAACCAATTTTAATTGAAGCCTTTGTCAGAATCTGAAACTCTTGCAGTCTTGGTCTCTTTAACCTACCTAACACTTACCACCTATTCACAAAGCATCCATACCTTACAGGATGATGGATACAATACCTTCTTTCCTCTTACGTTCCTACAAAATACCTGTAATGCCTATTGAGGAACAATGAGGGAAAAATTAGACAAGAAGCAGGATGGGAAATCAGAAAGATTTCAGTGTGAGTATTAGTCTTGCTGCCATCTCTCACGTGTTCCCTGACCTCACTGAGATGCTTCATTATCTTAAAAGCTTGCAGAGCTGTGGTGAAGATACCATAAATTCACACTGAGGCTCTCAAATTTTGGGGCACATAGGAATTTCTGGAAGATTTGTTTAAAAGCATCAATTACTGAACCCCACCCCCCAGAAGCTCTGACTCTAGGTCTGGGGTAGATTCCAAGAATTTGCACTTATGCCAAGTATCTAGGAAATGTGGATGTGGCTGGTCCAGAGGCAACATTTTGAAAATTATTGAACTAATTAAAACAAAATGCTTAGCTGAGGGTACAAAGCGTCTGTAAGAAGTCAAATGCTATTTCTCTTCTCTTCCTTTTTGTTTTTATTGGTCCTCAAGTCTTAGTTATTTGAACAGATCTTTAAAAACTTTTATGCCCCAAAGCTTACCCTTATTTCTTATTAATCTTATTTTTGTTTAAATTTGACTTTTCCCTTTACAAGTTCAAAAGTCCATTTTATTTTTATTCTTTACCATCATGACAATCTGGTCCTAGCACCCAATTCATTTGGTAATATGGCATCTTTTTCCTGAGTTCAGGGTCTATCCCCTCTATCTCTTCAGCCACATTTGGCCTCTCCCTAGAAGCTCTCTCCTGTAATTAGTCACATACTTTGGCAGCAATGGAAGTGTGAGACTAGATTATTTTCTGCTCCAGGTAAAAGCAGAAGATCATCTGAACTCTCACTGTTCAAGAGGCTTTGAATGCAGTGTTCTGTTAAAACAAACAGATTGTCTCGATGCAGACAGTTGCATCTGCCCCCAGACACTTTCAACTTTTGAAAAGCAACAGCAAGATAAAAGAACATCAAATCTATTGGAAATTTGTCCCCTGGCAATACGCCTCTTGTTTCTCACTCTGGAAACTTTTGAGCCTACACTTTTTTATTCATCTCTCTGTGCCCACCTCCCTTCCCCACACTTGTGTGCCTGAACACTCCCACACTCCTTCCATCCTATTGTGCCCAGCTAAAGGGATGCAGGAGGTAACGATGAGACTGTACCTCTAAGAGATAAAAGCCATTGCACTCCATTTATAATGCCATGCTCTTCTACTCCATGTTTCATCTAGGGATCTCCAACCACTGCATAAGTGCTTTGCAAAACTTGCTCTTGTGCTTAGATCCAAAAGGGGAAATTAAATGCAACCACTTTCTTTATGATGTGGTACTTCATCAATAACAATGGATTGGAGGACAAATTTAAAGGGGCCAAGTGCTCTCTGGAGCTGTTCCTATTTCTCTAAAATGTGTTCATAATTTAAAAGACAATGTAGGTAAATATTAAAATGTGATTCCTGGGCAAGAGTGGCCTCTCTGTAAGAATTTTGGAAAGTTAACTTTAGGACCAGCGTCACATGATAAATGATATATGACAGATTATGTTTTTACTTTCAAAAAAAAAAAGTTTTAAGACCGGGCACAGTGGGTCAAGCCTGTGGTTCCAGCACTTTGAAAGGCCGAGGAAGGCAGATCATAAGGTCGGGAGTTTGAGACCAGCCTGGCCAATATGGTGAAACCCAGTCTCTACTAAAAACACAAAAATTAGCTGGGAGTGATGGCTCGTGCCTGTGGTCTCAGCTACTCAGGGGGCTGAGGCAGGAGAATTGCTTGAACCCAGGAGGCAGAGGTTACAGTGAGCCGAGATTGTGCCACTGCACTCCAGTGTGGGCAACAGAGCAAGACTCTTCAAAAAACCAAAAAATGAACAAACAAACAAAAACAACAACAGTTTTAAATAGTACACCATAACAGAATTCACATTAGGGAGTTAGTAGAGCTCGAATACCTACATTAATAATCTAAAGCTCATCATAAAATGTAATAGAGAGCTGTATTTTAAATGTACCCACCCCCACAGACATACACACTGGACACTTCAGCGTATGAAGAACAACTCTGAGAATGGCATACTTCTTGTATAGTATTTCAAAGGGTGTTAGCCATCCAACGTGAAACTCAAGTTATTTTGCGATCTTAAGGTTGATGGAATGGTACAGAATGAGAATGAATCTGAGAGAAGATACCTAAATCTCATTCCCAAAATTTCCATCAACTCTCTTTATTTCTGAATATTTTCTCTCACTAACCTGTCTTTTTCTCTTTCATACCAAAACATTAAAATTTCTCAAGATTTTACTTTAAGTGATTCTGTCCTCCTGAAATTAGGGGTTGATCAATCAGCAAAATGTCTTGTGTATGTCGAGAGGAAGCCATGCAAATTGCAATGGCTATTGTGCTAGTGGAAGACTCGAAGTCCATTTACAGGAATGTCATCCATCATTGGAAGTACACTGACATTCATTGACTGCCTGCACTGAGGCATGAATGTGCATATATTATTTTATTTGTACTAAACAGCAATGACATGGCAAATATTAACAACTTAGTCTCTTAAGTTGGGTTGGAGGCTTAGGGAGGTTGGGTAACTTGATCAAGTTTATACTACTAGCCAAAGAACCAGAATTGGAATCCAAATCCAAGTAGATAAAAAAACCTATGATCTCTATTTTTGGCAGTTACTGTCTCTGTCATAGATAATAAGAGAGAGGTCCACCCAGCTTTATCAAATTTCATCACTTTACACAATACATCATGGTTTTATATATGTAATTTAAGTGAGTTGAGCAATTAGAAGTTGGTGTGTGCTCAGCTTGGACAGTAACTGGCTACCGACTTGTTAAATTAACTATACTTAAAATAGTAGCTGGGTGTGGTGGTTTGTGCCTATAATCTCAGCTGTTCAGGAGGCTGAGGTGAGAGAATTGCTTGAGATCAGGAGTTCAAGACCAGTGTAGGCAATATAATGAGATCCCATTTCTAATAAATAAATACATACATAAACAAATAAAATTTTTAAAAACCAGTAAAAACATACTTAGATTGGGTGTAAAAGACTCATTTAGCCAAGTGAGTGGTTTTACAAGTCCAGCAGTATTTTGTTTGTTGAAGGATGTGCTGCTTTCACAGGCAGAGGCAAACACATTAGAGCATGAAAGAATCCCACAAAATTAATTTACATGCATTTTGCATCACTTTCAAATATCTTGCTGGACATTAATGCAGGGAGAAAGACTTGTTTGAAAATGTTGATCCTGGAATCTAATTTTATTTTATGAAAAACATAGTTTTCACTAGGTTTTAATGTTACTGAGCTTTCCAGAAATGCAACTAACCTATAAACTGAGACAAAGTTTCACTCTTTTTGTTAAGAAGGCTGCCAAAAATTGTTCATTCTACTGGAAATGCACATCATGAGCAGCAATGCTGTAATATTTGAATTGCTAATAAAATACACCTCTTTCAGGGAGCTTCTATAGCTGTTGCTTTTATTATGATTCTGAGTAAGGATGCATGTATTTATTTCTGTCTTCTATTATAGATCTGCCTACTAATTTACATATTGAGAAGCATATTATTTCATTGTTAATTAATTTCTTTACATTTCCCCTTTATACTACTCATGGAGCAATATTTTTAAAATATTGTATTGATGAATCAGATTACCTATAAATTTAGTTTCAAAATAGTAAAGGTGCATTATGAAGCACTGATTATAAAAGGACGTGTTGGTCATTATATGATTACGAGCCACTGGGCTAAGCTCTCAGTTACCTACATAGATTCTTTAACTTTTACCTTCTTCAGTGTTCCAAACCTAAAAAAAAAAAAGGCAAATGTAGACTTACATCTTCCTCTTGACTGGTATAGTCCTGATTTGTTTTACTCTAAATGGGAAGTATAGGCTTTTAGTATTGAAAAAACTATAATCCACATAATTCAGTCTAAATATATTATGACAGTTAAAATAACATTATGTAAGGTTAAAACACCTGTTAAAACATCAGATTACACCTATTAACCTGGAAAGATTAGAAAGCTGATAAAGCCAAATGTTTATAAGTAATAGAAAATATAGAAAATTACCTTTTTTTTTTTTAAATAAGTTTGACCAGGAGCAGCTGTCCTGGATGGGTACTGATAGTCAAATTAAATGTTTGCATAATTTTGCCTTACTAATTCCACTCCTGGGCATGTATCTCAAATGTATTTCTGAATATATACCTCAAATAAATTTTCACATGGGTCTATAAAAGAAAATATAGAAAAATGTTCATTGCAGTGTAATGTACGCTAGCTAAGAATCAAGAGCAACCTGGTGGCCAGCACCAGGAGAGTAAACAGTTAAAAATGTTAAGATTTAAGTTTTATGTAGCCTTTGAATACATTACATTCAGTGTATACATAAGAACATGGATAAATCTAAAAACCTAAGTGATTAAAGAAAAACTAAGACAAAAAAATGCTATATAAAAATATACATAAATTTACATAAATTTTAAAATATGCAAAGAAAATATACAATTATAATAATATATAATAAAATTATTTATTAAGCCTAGTGAAAGACTTGCCTATAAGGTACAGTTGTAATAATAATGTTGTATTAGGCTAAAAGTAATACAAAATTAATTAATACAAAATATTTTAATTAATACAAAATATATTTTAATTGCTACTTTATGCAACCAAATGCAATTTAAAAATTGTCTTTTATTTGTATTTCTGCAGAGAAAAGACATATATTACAACAATAAGGAAAAACTCCTTTTAGAAACTAGATTATTTTCCCCTTATTATAGAGCTGGTAAATTCTACATGGCAAGTAACAAGCTCTGATTGAAAATATAGTTTTTCTAAGGTTGTTCCTCTCAATGACCCTGTACAATCATTTTTAGTCTTAGTTTTTACACACCCTCACTGACCTGTTTCTTTCATATTTTCACTATTTTCTCCATTGCAAAAAATCAAGAATCAACAAAATAGGAACCATCCTGGAGGAGGGTGGAGAAAAAAAAGAAACTGATGTAGGACAAGCTCAGATTTCCTTTAGTTATCCCAAGGAGACGAGAGCCAGGGTCAGCCTCACCACATACATTCAGAATGTACCCTCAGTGACTCTGTGGACTCCCACACACTCCATTCACATGAAATAAGATTTAGCCATTTGCCAAGATAATCTGAAAAGCAAGTCAAAAATGAGATTTGGTTCTCAAAATCAACTCTCAAAAGCATGATTATAAAGAGCAGTAAAACAGTCTGAAAGTACTGTTATCATTACAGAGGAAAAAATGTAATAAAATAAAGGGGATTGTTCTGGCCTGGATACTGGATCACTATGGTGCTACATTGTATATTAGGAGAAATCTTTTCACCAGAGCTTACATTAGATTCAATAAATAACACTCAGTGGTTGTCCATTTTCCTTTACTTCAACATTTTGACAATGAATTCAATTTTCAGAAATCCTGGCTCCAAAAATAAGGACCTTAAATATAGAGGTAAATGCTTCAGTCACGAGAAAAGAATAGCCAGAATTATAAATAATAGTGGTATATAGTTTATATAGCAGAGTCAAGTAAAAATGCTTCACATAAGTACATTTATCCAACCATTCATTGCTTTTATAAAGTCAATTTAAGAAATTTTATTGAAAGTCATAATTGGAATGTGGAGATCCAAATCAGTTACTGAACAGAAGTGAGTCTATTTCTATGTGATCAGTTTCCCTTTATGGCTGCCATATCTGTTTCATTCCTTTCATGGTAGCTTAATGGGACATCCAACAAGGAGCTTGATTATTTATGAGCATAGTTGAAAACTGCTTATTTTTCTAAATAGTGACATTTCTTGTCACACACTTTAAGTGGAGGTATTATTCAATTTAATCACACCTTCTGCCATACCTAGCATACTGCTATGTACTAATAAAAATCTGAAATAATTTAAAACCAATAATTCAGTCAGCTGACTTCAGCATAAAGCTCACAGACCAAGAGAGAGTGAAACAATATATTCAAAGTGTTAGGAAAAAAAAGAAGCCAACTAAGAATACTGTACCCAGCAAAGTTATCATTCAGAAGTTAGAGAAATATAAAGACTTCTCCAGACAAACAAATAATGAGAGAATTTAAAAAAAAAAAGAGAGAAAGAGAATTTATTGCTACAAAACTAGTATTACAAGTAATGAAGGAATTCTTCAAATTGATAGAAGAGGTCACTAGCATAATTATTATACTTATATTGTAATTGTGGTGTTTAAAACACCGATATCTTTGCTAAGAAGTCTAAAACACCAAACTATTAAAAATATAACAATTTGTTAAGAGATAACAATATAAAAATGTAACTTCTGATATCTTAATTTCAAAATGGAGAAGGAAATCAATGCAAACAGTTTTTTCTATTTTTTGTTTGTTTCCTCTTTTTTTTGCTATCACATTTAAGTTGGCATCAGTTTTAAATACTTGGTATAACTATGGGATGTTTAATGTAAACCTTATGGTAATCACAAAATAAAAAAAGCCTATAAAGGATAACACTAAAAATATAAAGCAATGAATTAAAACATATTATCAGATTAAAAAAAGTTAAATCAATAACAAGACAAACTTTGGAAATGACAAATACTAAACTTATACAATTTTATTAAATGAACAAGGTTCATTCACACTCCTGAATGAAAAATACATCAATGAAATCATTTAAAAATGAAATCATTTAAAAAATTAAAACAAATGAAAGTGGAAACTCAAAATGCCACACTTATGGGAGGCAGCAAAATGGAACTAAGAGGGAATTTTATAGCAATAAATGCCTACATTAAAAAAAGGAAAGATTCCAAATAAACAACCTAATGATGTACCCCAAGAAACTAGTGAAGCAAAACAAACCAAACTCAAAATTAGTAGAAGTAAAGAAATGACAACATTAGAGCAGAACTTGAACAGTTAAAAAAAAATGCAGATATAAACTAGGTATCGATGGAACATTTCTCAAAATAATAAAAGCTATTTATGACAAATTCACAGCCAATATCATACTGAATGGGCAAAAACTGAAAGCATTCCCTTTGAAAATTGACACTAGACAAAAGTGCGCTCTCTCACCGTTTCTATTCAACATAGCATTGGAAGTTCTACCCAGAGGCAGATCAATCAGGCAAGAAAAAGAAATAAAGAGTATTCGATTAGGAAAAGAGGAAGTTAAATTGTCTCTATTTGCAGATGACATGATAGTATATTTAGAAGATCCCATTGTCTCAGCCCAAAATCTCCTTAAGATGATAAGCAACATCAGCAGTCTCAGGATACAAAATCAATGTGCAAAAATCAAGAGCATTCCTATACACCAATAACAGAAAAACAGAGAGCCAAATCATAAGTGAACTCCCATTCACAACTGCTACAAAGAGAATAAAATACCTAGGAATATAACTAACAAAGGATCCAAAGGACCAATTCAAGGAGAACTACAAACCACTGCTGAAGGAAATAAGAGAGGACACAAACAGATGAAAAAACATTCCATGCTCGTGGTTAGGAAGAATCAATATCATGAAAATGGCCATACTGCTCAAAATAATTTATAGATTCAATGCTGTCCCCATCAAGCTACCATAGACCTTCTTCATAGAACTGGGAAAAACCACCTTAAACTTCACTAGGAACCAAAAAAGAGCCCACATAGACAAGGCAATCCTAAGCAAAAAGAACAAAGCTGGAGGCATCACACTACTTGACTTAAAACTATACTACATGGCTACAGTAATCAAAACAGCATGGTACTGGTGCCAAAACAGAGATATAGATCAATAGAAAAAAAACAGAGGCCTTGGAAACAATGCCACACATCTACAACCATCTGATCTTTGACAAATGTGACAGAAACAAGCAATGAGGAACGGATACCCTGCATAATAAATGGTATTGGGAAAGCTGGCTAAACATGTGCAGAAAGCTGAAATTGAACCCCTTCCTTATACCTTATACAAAAATCAACTCCAGATGGATTAAAGATTTAAACATAAGATCTAACACCATAAAAACCCTAGAAGAAAATGTAGACAATACCATTCAAGACATAGGCATAGTCAAGTACTTCATGACTAAAACACCAAAAGCAATGGCAACAAAAGCCAAAATAGACAAATGGAATCCATTAAACTTAAGAGCTTCTGCACAGCAAAAGAAACAATCATTAGAGTGAAGCAGCAACCAACAGAATGGGAAAAAATTTTTGCAAGCTACCCATCTGACAAAGAACCAATATTCAGAATCTACAAAGAATTAAAACAAGCATACAAGAAAAAAACAAACACCATCAAAAAGTGGGCAAAAGATATGAAAAGACACTTTTCAAAAGAAAACATTTATGTGGCCAACAAACATATGAAAAAATGCTCATCATCACTGGTCGTTAGAGAAATGCAAATCAAAACCACATTGAGATACCATCTCATGCCAGTTAGAATGGAGATCATTAAAAAAGCTGGGGGCAACAGTTGCTGGAGAGGATGTGGAGAAACAGGAACGCTTTTACACGTTTGTGGGAATGTAAATTAGTTCAACCATTTTGGAAGACAGTGTGGAAATTCCTCAAGGATATAGAAATAGAAATTTCATTTGACCCAGCAATCTCATTACTGGGTATATACCCAAAGGATTGTAAATCAATCTATTATAAAGACACATGCACATGTATGTTCAATGTGGCACTGTTTACAATAGCAAAGACTTGGAACCAACCTAAATGCCCATCAAAGATAGACTAGATAAAGAAAATATGGCACATATACATCATGGAATACTATGCAGCCATAAAAAAGGATGGGTTCATGTCCTTTTCAGGGACATGGATGAATCTGAAAACCATCATTCACAGCAAACTGACAGGAGAACAGAAAACCAAACATTGTATGTTCTCACTCATAAGTGGGTGTTGAACAATGAGAACACATGGACACAGAGAGAGGAATATCACACACTGGGGTCTGTTGGGGATGGGGAACTAATGGAGGGCTAGCAGGGGTTGGGGAGATTGGGGAGGGATAACGTAAGGAGAAATACCTAATGTAAGTGATGGAGGGATGGAAGCAGCAAACCACCACGGCACGTGTATACCTATGTAACAATCATGCAAGATCTGCACATGTATCCCAGAATTTAAAGTTAAAATTTAATAAAATGCAGAATGAAGAAACAAAAAGCTCTTTTTCTGTAAAGATAAACAAAGTCAACAAATATTTAGCTAGACTAAGGAAAAATGGATGATCCAAATAAATTAAATCAGAGACGAAAGATGGAAACACTACAGTTGATAGCACAGAAATTTAAAGAATCATTAGAGACTACTATTAACAACAATATACCAACAAATTAGAAAATCTAGAAGAAATGGATGAACTCATGGACCCATGAAACTTCACCAAGATTAAACAATGAGGAAATAGAAAACCTAAACAGATCAACGAAGAGTAAATATATAGAAGCTGCGATAAAATGTCTTTAATCCAAGAAAATCCCAGGACCTGATGGCTTTACTACTGAATTGTACTTAACATTTAAAGAAGAGTTAGTTATAATTCTGCTCAAAGTATTTCAAAAGTTGAAGAGGATGAAATGCATTCAAAGTCATTATATAAGGCAAGCATTACCCTGATATTGAAACCAAAGACACAACCAAAAAGCAAACTACAGACCAGTATCACTAATTGACATAGATGCAAAAATTCTCAACAAAAAATAGCAAACAGAATTCACCAACATATTAAAAAGATCATTTACTATGATCAAGTGACATTCATCCCAAGAATGAAAGGATGGTTCAACATACACATCATTAATAACTGTAACAACTTACACCAACAGAACCAGGGCAAAAACATATAATCATTTCAGTAGATGCAGAAAAAGCATTTGATAAAATTCAAATCTTTTTATAATAAAATCCCTCAGCAAATTGGGTGTAGAAGGAACATACCTCAACACGATAAAGACTACATATGACAAGCCCACATTTAATATGATACTGAATGGAGAAAAAATGAGAGTCTTTTCACTAAGATCAGGAATGAGACAAGGATGCCTACTTTTACCACTTTTATTCAACATAGTACCAGAAGTTCTGGACAGAACAGTTAGGAATGTGATAAAATAAATAAATAAAGGCCATTTAAACTAGAACAGAAGAAGTCAAATTATCCTTGTTTACAGATAATATCTTATATTTAGAAAAATCTAAGACCTAAAACTATGAAACTTATAGAAGAAAACACTGGGAAAACACTACAGGACATTGATCTAGGACAAAGATTTTTGGAGTAAGACCTGATAAGCATAGGCAACTGAGGCAAAAACAACAAATGGGATTATATAAAGCTAAAAAGCTCTGTATGGCAAAATGAACTATAAGAAAGTGAAGAGAAAACATACAGAATGGGAGAATATATTTGAAAGCTAGCTAACAGGGAAATAATCATCAGACTATATAAGAAACTCAAACATCTCAATAGCCAAAAACAATTCAATTAAAAAATGAGCAAAGGACATAAATAGGTGTTTCTCAAAAGAAGACATATGAATGGCCAGCAGGTATATTAAAAAATGCTCAACATCACTAATTATCAAGGAAATGAAAATTAAAACCACAATAAGATATCTCACCCCAGTTATTAAAACTATCATCAAAAGGACAAAAAGTAGCATATGCTGGCACAGATGTGGAGAAGGGAAGATGCTTGTACACTGTTGGTGAGAACATAAAGTACAGCCATTATGTAAAACAGTATGGAGTTTACTACAAAAACTAAAAATTGTACTACCATGTGATCCAGGAGTCCCACTACTAGATATATATCCAAAAGAAAGAAAATCAGTAAATCAAAAAGACATACATGCTCCCATGTTTATTGCAGCACTGTTCACAATGGCCAAGATATGAAATCAATGTAAGTGTCCATCAATGGATGTATGGATAGAGAAAATGTGTTATACATACAAAGTGAGATACTATTCAGCCATAAAAAAGTAAATGAAATTCTGTCATTTTCAGTAACATGGATGGATCTGAAGGTCATTATGTTAGTAAAATCATCCAGGCACAGAGAGATAAATATCACATGTTGTCACTTACGTGAAAATTCAAGAAGTGTATCTAATGGAAGGATAGAGTAGAATGGTGGTTACTAGAGACTGGGATGGGAGAACAGAGAATAAACAGAAGTTGGTTAATGAGTACAAAAATAAGGTTGGTGGCTGGGCAGGGTGGCTCATACCTGTAATCCCAGCCCTTTTGGAGACCTAGGTAGAAAGATCTTGAGACCAGCAGTTCATGACCAGCCTGAGCAACAATTATCCAGTCACATTGAAGTATGTCTGTAACCTCAGCTACTCAGGAATTTGAGGTGGGAGGATCACTTAAGCCCAGGAAATTGAAGCAGCAGTAAGCTATGATCACACCAGTGCACTCCAGCCTAGGAGACGGATCCAGACCCTACCTCCATAGAAAAGTAAAATTGGACAGATGGAATATATTCTAGTATTCTGTAGTACAATAGGGAAATTATAGTTAATAATTTATTCTATATTTCAAAATAGCTAGAAGAAAAGAATTCTAATGTTTCCAACCCAAAGAAAATATAATCATTTGAGGTGGTAGATATCACAATTTCCCTGATTTGATTATGTACCCCCAAATATGTACAACTATAATATAGCAATAAAATAATACAGGAAAGAATTTTAAGTACAGCAGTTTTCAAGTTGCTTCTTTGGGGAAAGAAAAGAGGGCTGTATTTTCTACTTTGTATTGTATTCGATATTCAAGAAAATGTTCTTCCTATTATAGATTAAATGAACATTGAAAACACTTACCTTTATTAAAGGAAATAAAATAGGTAGTTATAGAGTGTTCTAAAGAGTTTCTCCTTATTACCTTCTGCCTAACTCTTTCCTTCCACAGTTCTTAACGTTCCTTTGTGAAACCATCTGAAATCATCCTGGCTTGGGATTAAGTTGATTTAACACATTTTTCTTTTCTAATGGAAGAATCCCAAATGTGTGGAGAATAGCATGTGCTCACAGGTACTGAATGAGATACATTCTTTAGAACATGCACTGCTCTTTATGATGTAGTAAGTAATTAAGCTGAATCAAAGTTTGAGTTCAGACTGTGAATGATACAAACGTGATTTTTTTCTAGGAAGCAATGGGGAGTTACTGAATGCTATTTGGCTAGAAAATTATATGAAAACTGAAACAGAGCAATATTTTAGTAATAGTATTGTTGCAATGCTATGTATAATAAAAACTCTGGGTCTGTGAGTCATGAAGACCTGAATTTAAAGTCTAGGTCTGCTACTTTCTAGCTGTACAATATCTGAAAATATATGTAAACATTTTGAGCCTCCACATTCTCATCATAAAATAGACATAGACATAATAACCTTTCAAGGTTGCCGTAAAGATTGAACACTTTCGCGTACATAAATCACTTAACACATTGCCTCACACATGGATTTTTTTTAAATTCAGAGATATTGAATAGAAGCATTGATGTTCAAGGTGTAAGCAGAGTTAAAATGGGTGAGAAAACACAAGCAGGGAGGACACATGGCCAAATCAATGCTTTACTCTTTGTTCTTTTTTATAATACTTTGGGGCTTGGAATGGAGATTTGTCTGGTTGAATCTGGGCCAGTATTCATAACTTATTTGGATTAGATGAGTAAACTGTATTGATGACTGTTTTGTGTCATCAACAACTGTGCAATCATAATCATGTGTGCCTCATGCAAAAAAAAAAAAGAGTGTGCTTTTGAGTGTTTGGTGCTTCAGGGACAGAATATGAAATCATAGTTAGTTAGGATATAACTGAGAATGTCAGCCAAATAAGCTGCAAGCAAATGTTCTACCTAAGAAATAGCAGCATATGCCAATAACAGTACATCTGCTAATGAAATGATGATGCTAATAAAAAAAGTTAAAATTTGTAAGAATTTTGAAATGTCAAGTTATATATCTTTCTGAGGCCAAACTTTCAAAATATTATTTTCAGCTGTCAATTGCAACAGTAGTTGCCACTTATAAGCAATTACTATACTATGTCTCAAGCTCTTTGCATATGATATCCTTGCAATCCCTATGTGTGCCTCGTGTTATTAACCATATTGCCATATAGGAAGCTGCAAAACAAAAGATGAGTTTCTTGTCCAAGTTTGCACAGCCATTAAGTGATGGAATTTGTGTTTAAAGCCTTTTGTTGTTCTCCCCTTGAAGTCCATGCTTGCTCTACCACATGGTGCTGTCACTTGCTGCTATTATTTTGGGTATGAAATTATAAGACACCATGAAATTTAGCAGTTTTAAACTGGAATGGTAAAAAAAGAAATACAGATAAGAATCAGTAGCTTTTCGAGTTAATTATCTTCACCAGTTTACTGCATTTAAGAACATCACCTGAGAAAGTTTTTGCTTCACCAATTCTAATTCTATCATTCTGATTTCCTACTAAATGTGAACTCTCAGTCAACATCCAACAATGCCTGAAACTCCACATACATGATACTTAATCAAATGAAATATGTATTCATGGCTTTCTTTTTGTTTATCATGGCACAGATCTACAAAGATTGAAAGAAACATTACAATTATTATATATAATACCACAGAAAGAATTATAGCCTAATACTTAAAATTTTCTGGTAAAAATATAATTACTTCTCACTGAGACTTATTTATACATGGTTATTATGCACACCTTTATGTTCTCCCCCAAATTATAAATCATGGTCTTAATAAGATAATCTCTTGCAAGCACATATGTTGCAGCCCTCTGATATATATGGAAGATAAGCTACTAACTGGAAAATAATGACATCCTGTGAATCTTTCCCATGCTGGTGGCTTTTGGAAACTCTCCACTCCTCCCCATCCCCCACCACCATACAGTCTCCGTTGGAGAGTTCCCTACTCTCATTGCGTCTAACTGACAAAGCCAGACATGAGCACCCACTCAATACTACATTTTCTGTGGCCATATGCCTATAATTTACTTCTCTACCATCACCTCAGGTTCTTTAGATTAGAACTTGGCATAGAGCTCTTCTTTTCTGCCTTTATTAGCTCATCTCCTGAAAAACTGACTTATTTCAGAGGCATTCCTATTTTATTTTAAAGAAATAAGTACAAGAGCATTTGTAGCTCTGAGAATGCTTGAATAAATGCATGCTAACTTTACCAACTCAGTGCAGATTGACACATTTCAGTGCCCAGAGAAGATGGGTTTGATAGCCTTGCCTTTGACTTGGAAAGCTACTTGGGTTCACACAGAGGATGGGGAAGGGAAGTGAAAAACTTGCCTAGAAGGTAAATATCAAAAGCCTGTTTTCTCCCATTTGAGTCTTTAAAATTTTATTTTACAACAAATACTATTTTTAATAAAAATTAAGATGGCAGAATAGAAACCTATAGCGTTCATCCCACTGTAGGAACACCAATTTTTACCAACCATCTGTGCATAGAATAGCACTGTGACAAGAACCAAAAATCAGGTCAGCAATCATAGTACCTGGTTGTAACTTTGGGCAGGAGATACAGTCTTGAATCACTGAAGCCCATTCTCCTCTGTACACTGGCAGGGGGCATGTAGCAGGTAGATAGAATCTGTGCACTTTGAAGAGGGAGAGTGCAGCTACTGGGAAACTTTACATTGAACAGTGCTGCCCTGTCACAAATATATATATATATATATATATATATATATATATATATACACAGCTGTAATTGGCTCAGTCAGCACCCATAAACAGAGGGAGCATTTGGACCAGCCCTGGCCAGAAGGGGGTAGCCCATCCCTGTGGCCAGAACTTGACTTTGTTGGCAAGCCTAACCATCATGTTCTAGAGTGCTCTAGAATGCCAGATAAACTTGAAAGGTAGTCCAAGACACAAGGACTGCAATTCCTATGCAACTCCTGGTGCTAGGTTTGGTTTAGAGCCAGTGAACTAAGGGGACACTTGATGTAGGGAGATATCAGCTGTCATTGAAGAGGGAGGGCTTGCATCATGAGTGCAGCTCATAGCAAGGAAAATAACTCCATCTTTCTCCTTAAGGAGATGAGAGTGAAGAGTAAAGAGGATTTTGAAGCTCTACCATAGTAGACTAGGGCACTGGGCAGAGTCGCGAGGCCCCCATTCTAGGCCCTGGCTCCCAGATGACTTTTCTAGACACACCCTGGGCCAAAAAGAAACCCTCTGCCTTGAAGGGAAGGGCCTAGTCTTGACAGAATTCCTCACCTGCTGACTAGAGAGCCCTCGGACCCTGAATAACCAGCAGCAATACCAAGGGAGTACACCATGGGTTTTGGGCTCTCAGATGTGCTGGCTTCTGGGTGACCATGGTGCAATCAACAGTGGCTAAGAAGTCTAAAGATTTCTTCTGTTTGACAAAAACAGGAAAAAAAGTGAGGTAAGCTTTGTCCTATACTTTATGTACCAGCTCGACCACAGTAAAGCAGGGCAACAAGCAGGCTCTTGGGATCTCTAAATGCAGGGCTAGGCTCTTGGAAAGCATTTCTGGACCTTCCTTGGGACAGAGGGGAGCACATTGAAATGAAGGGTGAGTTCCAAGCCTTGCAGCATTCACCACAAACTGGCAGAAATGTCCTTGGGCTTTATGCAAACTGTAGCACTGGACTGGTAGAATCCCTCAAGGACTGGTAAAATCCCCTGTGGACTGGTGGTGGTGGTAGCTACAAGGAGAAGCTCCTCTGCCTGTGTAAAGGTGAGAGAAAAATGAGAAGGACTTTGTATTGTGTTTTGAACTCCTGCTTAGCCACAGTACAATAATACATCAGGTAAATTGCTAAGATTTTTTTACTTTAATGCTAGCCCTCACATAGTTTAAGCTGGCTTCAGGTCTGATGCAGCACAGACCCTGTAGTGGTGCCACAGAGGTGCTTAAATCACCAAACCTCCAGTTCCAGGTGGCTCAGCACAGATAGTGAGACTGTACATGTGTGTAAGAAAGTAAAGGAAAAGAACAAGAGTATCTACGTGAAAATCAAGAGAATTCTTCTGGATCTTATCTGAGAGCACCAAAGGAGTACTTCTATGAGTAAAACTACAGCATTATTGGTCTTGGGGCCCAAGTGTTTTTGAATACCTGGAAAGCTTCCTAAGAAGAATAGGCACAAACAAGCTCAAACTGTGAAGATTACGACAATTACCTAACTCTTCAATGCCCAGACATCAACAAATATCCACAAGCATCAACACCATCCAGGAAAACATGACCTAACCAAATAAACTAAATAAAGCACCAGGGACCAATCCCGGAAAAACAGAGGTACATGATCTTTCAAATAGAGAATACAAAATAGCTGTTTTGAGGAAATGCAAATAAATTTACAATAACAAAGAGAAATAATTAAGAATTCTATTAGATATATTTAACAAAGAGATTGAATTAATTAAAAAGAATCAAGAGAAATTCTGGAGTTGAAAAATACAACTGACGTGCTTAAGAATGCATGAGAGTCTCTTAATAGCAGAATTGATCAAGCAGAAGAAAGAATTAGTAAGGTTGAAGACAGGCTATTGAAAATACACAATCAGAAGATAAAAGGAATAAAAAGAGTAGAAAATAATGAAACATGCCTATAAGATCAAGAAAATAGCCTGAAAAAGGCAAATCTAAGAGTTCCTGACCATAAAGAATGAGTAGAGAAAGACACAGCGTTCGGACACTTATTCAAAGGGATACTGTGAGAGAATTTCTCAAATCTAGAGAAAGATAACATTCAAGTAAAAGAAGGTTATAGAACACCACAGAGATTTAATTTAACCCAAAGAAGAACCTCAAGCCATTCAGTAGTTACACTACCAAGAGTTAAGGATAAAGAATCTCAAAAAGCAGCGAGAGAAAAACACATAAATAACATAGAATGGAGCTCCAATACATCTGGCATTAGACTTTTTAATGGAAACTTTACAGGCCAGGAGAGAGTACCATGACATATTTAAAGTGCAGAAAGAAAAGAATTTTTACCCTAGAATAGTATATCCAGTGAAAATATTCTTTAGCATGAAAGAGAAACAAAGAACTTTCTAGATAAACACAAGCTGTCATATGTGTTCTGCAAGAAATATTAAAGGGAGTTAATCTTAAAAAAAAGGATGTTAATGAGCAAGAAGAAAGCATCTGAAAGTACAAAACTCATTGGTAATAGTAAGCACACAGAAATTATTACAGCACTGTAATTGTGGTGTGGAAACATCTTTTGACTTAAGTAGAAAGATTAAATGATTAATTAATCAAAAATAATAACTACAACAACTTTTCAAGATATAGACAATACAATAAGACATAGAGAAGCAGTAGAAAGTCTGGTGTTGACAGTTACAGTTTTTTTTTTCTTATTAGTTTTTTTTATTAGTTTTTTTCTCATTTGTTTGTTTGTTTATGTAATCAATGTTAAATTGTCATCAATTTAGCATAATAGGTTATAAGATAGTATTTCCAAGCTTCATGTTAACCTCAAATCAAAAACATACAATGGATACAAAAAAAATTAAAAGAAAGAAATTAAAGCATACCATCGAAGAAGACCACTTTTATTAAAAGGAAGACAGAAAGAAAGAAAAGAAGAAAGAGAAGACAGCAAAACAACCAGAAAACAACAAAACAGCAAGAGTACCTTCCTACAAATAAATAATAACGTTGAATATAAATTGACTAAACTTTCCAATCAAAAGACACAGAGTGGCTTAATGGATGAAAAAACAAGAGCCAATGTTTTGTTGTTTACAAGAATCACACTTCACCTATAAAGATACACATAGACACAAAATAAATGGATGGAAAGAGATATTTCTTGCCAATGAAAACCAAAAAACGAAAAAATACAAATAAAAAAAAGCAGTAGCTATACTTATATCAGATAAAATAAATTTCAAGACAAAAACTGTAAGTATAGAAAAAGAGGATCATTATATGATGATAAGCAGGTCAATTCAGGAAAATGATATAACCAGTGCAAATATATATACACACAACGTTGGAACACCCAGATATACAAAGCAAATCTTACTAAAGAGAGAGACTCCAAAACAATAATAGCTGAAGACTTCAACACACCATTTTCAGCATTAGGGAAGATCTCCCTGACAGAAGATCAACAAAGAAAAATCAGATTTAAATTGCACCATGGAACAAATGAACCTAATAGATATTTACAGGATATTTCATCCGAAAACAAGAGGACACATGCATCTTGTCAGCACATGGATCATTCTCAAGGATAGACTGTATGTTTGGTCACAAAACAAGTCTTAAACCACTCAAAAAATTGAAATGATATCAAGCATCTTCTCTGATCACAATGAAATAAAACCAGAAATTAATAACAAGAAGAATTTTGAAACTATGCAAACATGTGGAAATTAAACAATACACTGCTGAATGACCAGTAGATCAATAAAGAAATTAAGAAGGAAATTGCAAGTTTTCTAGAAACAAATGATAATGGAAACACAATATATCAAAACCTATGAGATATTACAATAGTGGTAATAAGAAGAACATTTATAGCTGTGAGCTCCTGCATCAAAACAAAAAGAAAAGCTTAAAATGAATGACCTAATGGTTCATTCTAGAAAATGAGAAAAGCAAGCGCAAAGTGAACCCAAACTTACTGGAAGAAAAAATAATAAAGAGCAGAGTAGAATGAGTGAATTGGAAATAAAACAATAAAAAAGATCAATGAAACAAAAAGGTAGTTTTATGAAAAGATCAAATTGATAAACCTTTAGCCAGAATGACTGAGGAAAAAAGAGAAAAGACCCAAATAAATAAAATCAAAGATTAAAAAAAAGAAACATTGCAAGTAAAAGCGCAGAAATTCAAACAATCATTACTAGATACTATGAGCAACTATGTGGTGATAAATTGGAAAATATGGAAGAAATGGATACATTCCTAGACACAAACAGACTACCCAGATTGAATCATGAAAGAATCTAAACCCTGAAGCAACCAATAGCAAGTAATGAGATCAAAGGCATAATAAAATGTCTCCCAGTAAAGAAAAGCCTAGGACCCAATGGATTCACTGCTGAATTCTACCAAACATTTAAAGAATTAATACCAATCTTGCTCCTGTTCTGAAAAAGAGGTAAAGGGAATACTTCTAAACTTATTCTATTGAGGCCAGTATTACTCTGATACTAAAGCCAGGCAAAGACACATTAAAAACAAACAAACAAACAAACAAACAAACAACCAAACTAAATGCCTACATCTTTGATGTATATTGATATAAAAATTAACTCTCAGCAAAATTGTAGCAAAACAAATTCAACAATACGTTTAAAAGATTATTCATCATGACCAAGTGAAATTTATTCCAAGATGCAAGGATTGTTCAACATGTGCAGATCAATCAATGTAATACATCATATCAACAGAATGAAGGAAAAAAAAATCATACTATTTGTGAGGCTAAGGTGGGAGGATTACTTGAGCCCAGAAGCTCAAGATCAGCCTGGGAGAAATAATGGGAACCTGTCTCTACAAAAAATTAATAAAAACAAAGACACAACAACAACAACAATAAAAATAGCCAGGCATGGTGTTGTGCACCTGTAGTCTCAGCTACTTGGAAGGCTGAGGCGGGAGAATTGCTTGAGCCCCTGAGGTCAAGGCTGCAGTAAGCTGTGACCACACCACTGCACTCCAAGTTGGGCAACAGAGTGAGATTCTGTTTCTAAAAAAAAATCAAAACTATATAATCCTTTTAGTACATGCAAAAAAAAAAGCATTTCATAAAGTTTAATGTTTCTTCATGATAAAAGCTCTCAAAAAACTCGATATAGAAAGAACATTCCTCAACATAATAAAAGCCAAATATGTTAGACTCACAATTAGTATCATGCTGAATGGGGAAAACAGACAGTCTTTCCTCTTAGGTCTCAAAAACAACAAAGATGCCCACTTTTATCATTGTTACTCAACAGTACTGGAAGTCTTGGCTTGAGCCATCAGACAAGAGAAAGAAATAAATGGCATCCAAACTGGAAGGGAACAAGTCAAATTACACTTGTTTGCACATATGATCTTATATTTGGCAAAACTTAAAGACTCTAGCAAAAAAAAATAGAACTAATAAACGAATTCAGTAAAGTTACAGGGCACAAAATCAACATACAAATATCAGCAGCATTTTCATATGCCAACAGTGAACAATCTGAAAAGAAATATAAAGTAATCCCATTTATAATAGTCATAAATAAAATTAAATACCTTGGAATCAACCAAATAAATGAAAGATCTTGTCAAAAAAGCAAACTATAAAATGCTGATGCAAGAAATCAAAGAGGACACACAAAAAGTGGAAAGATATTCCCTATTCATGGACTGGAAAGATATTCCCTATTCATAGACTGGAATGATGGATTGGTTCATGAATTGGAATCAATATTGTTAAACTGTCCATATCAACCAAAACATTCTACAGATTCAATGCAATCTCTATCAAAATGTCAATAACATTCTTCACAAAAATAGAAAAAAAAATCCTAAAAATTATATGGAACTAAAAAAACCCAGAATAGCCAAAGCTATCCTAAGCAATATGAACAAAACTGGAAAAATAATACCTGACTTCAAATTGTACTATAGAACAATAGTAACCAAAACAAAATGGTACTGACATAGAAACAGACACAGAGAACAGTGAAACAGTCTCTTCAATATGCAGTGCTAATAAAACTGGATGTCTATATGTAGAAGAATGAAACTAGAACTTATATCTTGCCATATGCAAAAATAAAATCAAAATGGATTAAATGGTTTATTCTAAAACCTCAAACATTGAAACTACTAAAAGAAAACATTGGAGGAAAATCTCCAGGACATTGGTCTGGGCCAAGATTGCTTGAGCAATAATTCCTCAAGCACAGGCAACCAAAGAAAAAGTGGACAAATTGGATGTCATCAAGTTAAAAAGCTTCTGCACAGCAGAGGATCAATAAAGTGCAAACTGCCCATCTGACAAGGGATTAATAATTGGAATATATAAGGAGATCAAATAATGCTGTGGGGAAAATTTAATAATCTGATCAAAAAATGAGCACAGGTTTTGAATAGACATTTCTCAAAAGAAGACATATAAATGGCAAACAGGCATATGAAAAAAGTGCTCAACAGCTTTGATCATTAGAGAAATGCACGTAAAAACTATAATGAAACATCATCTCATCCCATGTAAAATAGCTTATATCCAACAGGCATGCAATAAGAAATGCTGGTTAAGATGTGGAGAAAAAACTCTTGCACATTGTTGGTAGGAAAGAAAGTTAGGACAAACACTGCGGGAAACAATTTGGAGGTTCCTCAAAACACTAAAAATAAGGCTAACATGCAATCCAGCAAACCCACTGCTGTGTATATACCTACCAAAAAGGAAATCAATATATTGAAGAAATATCTGTACTCCCATATTTGTTTCAGCACTGTTCACAATGGCCAAGATTTGGAAGATGTATAAACAACAGATGAATGAATAAAGAAAATACGGTGTTTATATACAATGAAGTACTATTCAGCCATATAAAAGGATGAGATTCTGTCACTTGCAACAACATAGATGAAACTGGAAGTCATTTTGTTAAGTGAAATAAGCCAGGCAGAGAAAGACAAACATTGCATATTATTCCTTATTTGTGGCTTCTAAAAATCAAAACAATTGAACTCACAGAGACAGACAATAGAAGGATGATTACCAGAGGCTGAGAAGGGTAATCGGGGTGCAGGAAGGAGGAGGGGATGATTAATGTGTACAGAAAAAAGAAGAAGAATGAATAAGATCCAGTTTTCATAGCACAACAGGGGGACCATTGTCAGTAATAATTTATTTGTACATTTTTAAATAACTAAGACTATAATTGAACTGTTTGTAACACAAAGGATAAATACTTGAGGGGATGGATGCCCAATTTTCCATGATGTGGTTATTATGCACTGAACACTGGTTCCAAAATATCTCATGTACCCCATAAATATATCCACCTCTGAGGTACACACCAAAATTAAAAATAAGTTAAAATTAAGATAATATAGTTTTATAAAGGTGACTCCTGCTTCTTATACAAAAAAACCTCAGTACTATTGAAAAGTACAAAAGGAGAGAAAAACATCTGTATATCTAATATAAATGTATTACTATTCCAAAAAGTGTTTTTATTTATAAATACTGATATACATTTAAGTGTGCATACATAGCCTACTATGTATTTAGAAATAATTTTATAAAATAGAATAAAATAATATCGTTTAGTATAAATTATTACGTTTACTTTAACTTGACTATAACAACAGAAAAATAAATATAAATTTCAAAAATTTGCTAAATGTCAGATAAATATTTAATCAAAGCCAGAAACACTGATTTTGTAAATGTTTTGTTTTTACAATTATTTCTCATTAGCTACGTGTTTCAATTTAACATATGGCAATTTTTCTCCTTACTTCCAAACTTGAAAAAATAAATCAGTTTAAGCTTTCTCACCTCATTTATGCTCTCACCTTCATATTTTTTATTTTAGTTAAGTTAGAAAGATATCAACCCTGTTAGAATTCAGCACATTTGTATTCCTCTCTGTGACTGTTATTATCAAATGGTTTTAGTCTTATTTTAGTATCTCAGAGGAATAAAGCTTCACTTCCACTAGTTTGCCATGGCTTTTTCATTCCTCATTTATTCTGGTGTATATGATTTCTAGCTCACATAATCACAATACAGCTGTAATAAAAATGGTCTCATGTGGATGTTCATGTCATCTGTAGTTAAGATGTTGCTTAACTACCGAGCGACTTTCATCACAGCCATTTTGGTTTTTGTATTTTGTCAGTTTTCTTTCGTTTCTTTCTATTTTTTTTTTCCCCAAAGAAAACAGCATACACACAGTCTACATTTCCAGGTCACACATTTGATTACATCAACTATGTCCTTTATCAATGCAAGAGTGACTGGGGGTATTATATGCCTACAATTGTGTTTCTTCCTTTCCCGTCACTTTACTTTCTTGTGGTAGATCCTACTTTTGTTATTTTTTTATAAGTGACTTGATTTTTCTGGCTAAATGATGTAAACATTCTTTCATTATTTTTGCAATTTGACAACTCATAAAGAATAAAGACTGCCTCTACTTGCTGTTTCTACTTCTCATTTCCTCATAACTGCCATTAAACCTGGCATCCTTTTCACTCCCTCCCATCAAATGGCTCCCATTCTTGGAGAACAGCACCCTCACAACCAAGAGTTCATCCTCAGCACTTATCTTATTCAAAATGCCAGTAGCAAAAATACAGTCAATCCTTTGTTCTAACTTACTCTCCACTCTTATGATATTCTGTTTCCCGTAATCTCTTCGTCCTTTTCCTCTACATTTACTTATGTCAAACCTCTTTTCTGCTTCAACATTTCCATTTTTATTATACCTATTTTTGTTTCTATTTTTAATTTGTATTCTTATAATAATGTTTGTTTTTTACTTTCTGTCACCCCTACCAAAAGGAAACTGCTTTTTTAAATTCTGTAGGCATTTTTAAAATATTAAGCTCTTGTTTACCAAATCTCCAATAAAGAGTACAAAAAAAATAGCATTCCAGGCCAGGCACGGTGGCTCAAACCTGTAGTTCCAGCACTTTGGGAGGCCTAGGTGGGCAGATAATAAGGTCAGGAGTTCGAGACCAGCCCTACCAACATGGTGAAAACCTGTCTCTACTAAAAATACAAAAAAACAAATCAGCTGGGTACGGCGGTGGGCACCTGTAATCCCAGCTACTTGGGAGGCTGAGGCAGGAGAATCGTTTGAATCCAGGAGGCAGAGGTTGCAGTGAGCCGAGATCTCGCCATTGCACTCCAGCCTAGGTGACAGAGTAAGACTCTGTCTCCAAAAAAAAAAAAAAAAATCCAATAATAACCAAGATAATGTTAGTATAGTTGTTTTAATAATAAGGCAAAAAATATTTACAGATAAAAATATTTATGGATAAAAATTTGTGATTTTTAATTTTTTTCCTATTCCCTGAATCAAGCAGAAAAATTTTATGATTTTTAAGTAATAAAAAGACTAAATAATAAAAAGAACAATGTGCGAATAAAATATAAAAATTCTAAACTTGTTCATACATAATATATAACATCAAAATACATAAAGCAAAATGTGACAGAAGAATATGTCAAAATTAACAAATCCACAATTTAAATTATTATCAGTAATAATTATTTCAATGGGACAATCAGTTTTTATTGAAGATTATCAAAACTTGATTATCAAGCTTGATATATAATAGATAAAGAACTATAATGATTATAGATTACGTGTTTTTTTCAGGCACAGAAGGAACATCAGTAATGTCCTAGGTCACAAAGAAAATCCCAAACAATAACAGAATGAATATCATACAAATCATATTTTTTATCGTGGCAAAATAAAATTAGAAACCAATAATATATTCCCCCAAATATCTAGAAATCTAAAAGCACTCTTACAGAGAAAATACAAATTAGTATTTTGTAATAGTTTTAATTAATGCTATAAGTTTTCCTCTAAGTACCATTTTAGCTGTAAGTCATACCATGGTTCTTAGTATGTACCTCATTGTTGAGATCTGTGAATGTTTTCTAAATATCCATTAGTAGAAGAACAAAAGAGTGGTGTTTTAGTTTGACCACTAAACTAAGGTCATAAATCTTACTGGGAAAAGCAATTCAAGAAGCACAGTGGCTCTCCAACATAAGAACATCTTGGTATTACTGGGCAAGCTTACTAACACAGAAGGCTAGGTTCTATTCCAGATGTTCTAATTTATTAGTTGTTGGGGGGGGGAATAATTCTCATCTTTAACAAGTCTATAGGTTATGCCAATGATGCCCACTGGGGAATCACATTTTGAGAACCACTGGGGTAGAATGGTTAATTAGAAGTGATAAATTAGGTAACAAATTATTCTCCCAAGAAATGAAGGACATTTAAAATTGTTCGTCAGAGTCAAGAAAATGTATTTTTCAAATGTTTTAAATTTAGCCACAAAGATTAAGCACAGCTATTTCTTTTTTAAAATAAATGGTAGAAAGAGAAGTTGTCTGAGGCAGAGACAGTGAATAATTTTTTCACCAAGATCCTGGAAAAGGATAGAGAGGTGTCAGAAACAAAGTGTGTGTTTGTGTCTGTGTGTGCACATGTGTTTGTATGTTCAATAATTCCATAAATATTTATTTATTAAGAACTTACTATGTGCCTAATGCTATGCAAAGCACAGGAGTGACCAAAGGCAGCTGTTTTCTTCAAACAGAGATCAGAGACGAGTGAAGTCAGCAGAACAGCAAATTACAATTACATTGGAGTTTGCTGAGGAGAGAGTTCAGCACATGGTCACTAACAGCACAGAAAGATAATTCAAGTCAGCTCAGAGAGTTCAGAGAACACTTCTCAGAACAAGCCGCACCTGCTTCAAGCCTTAAGTCTCATCTTAGGGAGAGGAGGGGTACTTCCTCTGACACAGGAGGGAATTTGCCTTAGATTGTAAGTCACCTGGATTAATAAACACTGAATAGGTGCTTATAAATTTAAATTTTAAATGGAAGCAAACATAAAGGAAAAACAGTGGAGAGGAAAAAGAAAGAGGAGAGGAAAGATCTAATGGATAAAAACATAATTTTGAAGTAGAAAAGTTGTGTAAGAAAGGCCCAAGAAATCTTAGAGAAGGACTGGACAATGGTCATCTGTTGAAAGTGAAAGGATCTCAGAACTGGGAGAGTGAAACATCTTTGCCAAGAGGTGTGTGGAGAAGCCAACTAAAGGTGACTAAAAGGGGTGCTGAGCCTCAGATGTGCCCAGCTGTGGTTAGTGCAGTTTAATGGGACATCAGTTGTGGATGACATTTTCCATCACAATCCAATAGCCTGAGGTTTTCAGTAAACTTTTCATGGCAGCCAACTCTGCTTAGAGGTTGCCAAATAAAAGCCTTGTAGTGATATCTGATGCTTTTATGAGGTCACTGGGCAGTATATCATGTTGCTTGTTAAACTTTAGTATCTAAAATGGAGCAACCATGTAGTCTGATGATAGGTTTGACAGGTCCAATAGCATTGGGAATCTGTGTGTCTGTAACATTGTTATGAAGTTAGAGGATTCTGGAGAGGATTCTGGCCACCAAAGGCAATGTCTAAGCATGAAAGTAAGTGATAAAGAAAATGCTGTTGCCTTTTCACCAAAGTCTTCCTAATTCCTAATACCTAAGAAGAGTCAGAGCATTTCCTGAATGGACAGCAAAAGTGACTTGGCTGTAGCTTAAATGGTGGTGTTAACGTAACTAAAGAAAGAATGTGTGAGCTCAGGGCATGAAACATTAACAATAAATCAACAAATAGATCAAAAGCAGTACAATGTCCTATATTGTCCAAGAGAGACGATAAACATGATGAATCTGATCATTCAAGACACCAAATAGGTGCTCTCCATGTAGTTGTCAATCTCCCTGGAACAACGGCTTGTATAAAATTCTCCTGAGACTAAACATTTTCTTTTTCCTTTCCCAGGAAGTATACTTTCTCAAGACCAAGTAATTTGAAAACTTATCTTAGATATGCAATGCAAATTTATATCTTTCTTTTGCTTATATTATTGGAAAAAAAGCTCAGTAACCATAGACTCAGAGTAGCAATCCGTCTACCTCCAGGATGTCCTCACCAGCACACAGCAGCGCAGACAGGACTCTCTCAAGACTCTTTCCTCTGCCCTAACCAGGTCAGTCTCCTGCCTTCTATTAGTAGTACAGACTGATGTGCAGACTCCATTCATCTATCCCTAGCTTGAACAATAAAAACCGTAGTTTCTTACTCTTGCTATCCATGTCACTTTCTTTCCCTTAATCTTAATCTCGTATTCTCAGTGATAGCCCAAAAAATTAGAGCACAATTTAGCTTTAGTGATGTGGAAACACAGTCTTGAATCTAAACCAACTTTAACTCAGATCCTCTATTAAGTATCCATCACACACATTCACATTCACACTTACATTTAAATTAGCAGGAGGATAACCTATGCAGTTGGCCTCTTTTCTAGCAAAGTGACTGAACTTTCAGGCAGATGTAAAATTACGCTAGATAATATGGGACAATAAAATTTATAGAAATGTCTCTGTTTTCAGTACCAAAATTGAATTTTCTACAGGAAGTATGATGTGTGTGAGGCCACCTGCATTTAAGAAAGAGAAAATATATGCCCTACTAAGACATCCATTTACAGGAAAGCTAGTTGTAACTTTGTGTCACTCTCTGCTTAATTTCAGCAACTTCTAAACTAAAGCAAAACATTTTATAGATAATGAACAAGAGATTTAATATTGTATGGGTGACTAATTTAGTTACTTAAGAAAAAAAATCAAAACTGAACCAGATGCTTTCAACTTGATTAGTGTTTCTGACATAAGGATGCAGCGTTAGTTTGACGATCAAAACTCAAAGCTCATTATTTTTTGTATGGCTTCTCCATTAGCTATACTTCTTAGAGTTTCACTGCTCTGTTAGAATGGTTCGTTTTTGCTTCTTGCAGAAGTTTTGCTTATTAACGCCTGTTATGAGAAGCCCAAATAAAACACAATGGAAGCAATTATGTACATCATCTAGACTAAAATTTATTCCTCTTTCTCTTTCTTTGTCATTTTAAAGTCACCTCAAATTTCATATCAGCTGTAAAGACCAAGACAAAAGATAGGCACTTTAAAAAATAAAATTTATTAATACACTTTAGAAAATGCTAGGCAGAAAGGTAGTTTGTGCCCTCCTCCCCTTCCCATAGGAAATTCTTTACTGTCATTATCACCACCAGAAAGGTTTTCATTAAGATGAAATACTCACTGGTGCATCAAATGAGTGATGAGTCATTCACACCTTAACATAAACTGGTTTAATCATCCATATTTCTTTACATCACCTCACCAAAGAAATCAGCATTTGAAACAGAGTGAAAGGGGAAGAGAGTTTTTCAAGCAGATGCACAGATGAAGATAAGATACATGACTAGACCTCCCAGGAAGTAGAAGGATTTAGGAAGCTGGCTTTAGATAGCACCTCCCACCTCTGCTATGCTCTGGGCTATGGCTGTAACACCAGGAAGAGAGAATAACCAAAATATATCACTCTCAAATAACATTTGTTATAATTTGGCAACCTAGCAAGCAGACTTTTCCAATGGCTGCAATTTGTTGGTACAGTAACATGCCTTGAGAAAGATACATGGGGGATGCATAGAAAGACCTGGCCCCTGCTTTGCTCAAAGCAGCACAATTTGCTAAAAAAAAAAAAAAAAAAAAAAAAAAAAAAAAAAAAAAAAAAAAAAAAAAAAAAAAATTTAAAAAAATTATAAAAAAAAAAAAAAAAAAAAAAAAAAAAAAAAAAAAAAAAAAAAAAAAAAAAAAAAAAAAAAAAAAAAA
>CAUYLG010044464.1:0-15305 GCA_963573385.1 Cacajao melanocephalus | reverse complement strand
TAAAGACAGGGTTTCACCATGTTGGTCAGGCTGGCCTTGAACTCCTGACCTCAGGTGATCCGCCCGCCTTGGCCTCCGAAGTGATTGGATTACAGGTGTAAGCCACCACGCCCAGCAGTACTTAGCCTTTTACACCCTTATTTCTTCGGCAGCAGAAATTAGAATGAATAATCTGTGTGCATTTCTCAACGTCCATACAAATGCAATGCAGAAAAAACTCTGTTGCAAATATTGTCGCTCTTATTCAGGTAACCTAATAGGGTCATATTTTCTTTTATCTTGTATCTTTAAAGGAAAGCAGTAAGTGCAGCTCTAATTTCATTCACTTGGTACGCATTGATTTGTGACCTGTTTTGTGGGAGGCAATGGAGTAGGCTCTGGGGTACAGAGGGGAGCAAAGCAAAGTCCCTTACGGTACACACAGGTCATAGTGGGAGGCAGACAGTCAGCCACGGGTCCAGAAGACCCGCAAAGCAGCAACAAGGCTAAGCTGAGCAGAGGGAAGGAGGGAGGCATTCCAGGCAGGCAGGACAGCGAGCGCATGGGCTTACAGGTGGCTTGTACTCAGAATACTTAAAGACAATACTTTAGCATGAGACTAAACCTTTCTTTGCCTACGCTTCTATTTTTCAGGTATCCGAGATGTTTCTAAATGGAGTGAGAGAACAAGAAAGCCTCTAGAAGCCCTCTATGGGTATGACTACTTTGCCAGAACCTGTGAAAAGTGGGTGGATGGCATAAGCCAGTTTAAACATCTCCCAGATGGTAGGTTACTGGGCTTCAAGCGTTCTCTGCCTGTTGTAGAGGGTGCTCGAGTTCCTCCCTGGTGTTCCAGAATTGCTCAGTGATTCATGAGTCCCTCTCATCATCTCACACGCTCATGTGTGAACAGAGAATACTAGTTCCTGTATACCGTGCCAGTTTTTGTGCAATCAGTCTGTCTTAATGTAGAGGTAGGACTGCATGTCCAAAGGTTCATACTGTTGAGTCTTTAATAGCTGACTGTTCTTTTTTCCTTCTAATCCTTGGCGTGTGTGTGATGACAAAATTATTATCCAAAAGCCCTGAACAGTTTCTATTTTCTTTTTAAAAAAAGATGGGATTTCACCATGATGGCCAGGCTGGTCTTGAACTCCTGACCTCAGGTGATCTACCCACCTCGGCCTCCCAAAGTGCTAGGATTACAGGCGTGAGCCACCGCCCCTGGCCAAACAGTTTCTATTTTCTAATTCCAGAATGAGTAATTAGAAAATAAATAGGCCACAATACGGGCAATGTTTTTTCCTTTTTACATATTTAGATGTGTCACCCCACAAGGACACTGTTATCTTCAACCTCAATGGAATTAATATGAGGAAGAAAATATTCAGGATTTTTTCCTATCTTCAGAACTAAGTTATATGACCTTAACTATGAACAAATGTGTCCTATTCTTTATCTGAAAAATTAACAAGATTTCCTGTTAAAGTAAGGATTGACATCTTTAAGAGAAATTCTGAACTGTAGTTTATTTGTATACAGCTATTGATATTTATAATCTCATTTTTCCTTTTTTTTAATGGCTGAGAAAATAGAGTAGCTAAGATCTAATCTTGGAGTGCATTGTTACAAAATGGTTGTGATTGAAGGACCAATTTGATCTATTAGGTAACCGTTTCCTGCATGAGTCATCTGCCAAAACTTTCGCAATGAAAAGGGACGTTTGGAAATGTTACTCTTCTGGTTTGAGTTGAAAACAGCAAATATATGTTTTACGATGTTCCTGTTCAGATGCAGTATCTACCCCTAGAAACAGGCCCTAGAAATCTCTGCTCTTAAAAAATTGCCATAAAACAATGTTTGAGACAGTTCTTCATTAAAGAGGGCACGTTTTAAAATGTAAACTTTTATGTTTTAGTGAAAAGATAGGAAGATTTAGAGGTAGAAATAGGGTTAAGTGAGTAATTCAAAAATATGTCATGATATAGAGGCCATAGCAGTGTATAAACTGTCTCACAGTGAGACCTTCATGACCTGTCCCCCTCTGTGCTGACAAATTTGGTGGGAGCCCTTTTTTCCTAACTGTCCTCTCAGGTTTATGGATGTTTAGGATAGCATAGGGATTCATTACACAGTGCTGGAGTCTGATGGGCCTGAGTGTGAATTCTGGCTGTGCCCCTGACTTGCTGTTAGAATGGATCTGGGCAGGTAACATAGCTTCTTGAAGCTTCAGTTTCCTGTCTGAGACCTCGAAAAGCTGTTGTAGGGATTAAATGAGATATTATCTGTTCAGCTTCGGTGCAGGATCAAAGACAGAGTAAGTGCCTAATGAAAGGTTGGTATTACTATTATTATAAAAGTACTTAATGGACAAACATTTTCATATGCTGAATGAGTTAAAACATGTAACTACTGTGTTTAACAGATATGAAATTGTTTAAACAGTTTCTGACACAAAGTGAGCTCTCAGGAACATTGGCTTTCATCATCACATGATGGTGAATTGGCAGGTGTGTGTCATCTTGGGACAGGCGAGGGAAGCGTCAGAGACCTGGAGGAGTATTTCCCTAGTCAATAGGTCCCCTTCTCACTTAGCAGGCAGTGACTCCCCACTGAGGAGGAGGGAAAGGCATGGGGCCTGTGCAGGGCAGGGAGCACCACACCGTGGGGGCAGCTCCCAGCCTTCTCAGAGCTACAGTGCTTTCTTCTGGACACACACAGATAAGGAAGGGAGAAGGAAAGAGCTAGCTTAGGGATGCCAGGAACCTTCAATACAACTCTCTTTTTAGCCCCACAACAGCCAAGGGAACTGTGATTGTTCCTGTTTGAGGCTAAAGCTCCCAGTGGTTAAGAAGCCACCACAGTCTTGCAGAGGCAGGAAACTGCAGTACAGGGACTAGAGGGACTAGAGCCCAGGCTGTCCATCATTGCCTCAGGAAAATTGTTATAAATGGGAGTCAGTCCTTACAGGCTGTCCAAAGTATGTTAGTCAGGAGTCTCACAGAGGCGCCAGCAATCAGGAGAAGCTGCTTTCCCATGTGTAAATTGTATAATAAGTTCATCGTGAGGTTCATATGCTTTGAGGGCTGGCCAGGGCCCCTATGCTCATCTGAAATGTGATCTCCAGGGAAAAGCTCTACAGGTGTGAAGCACCTACCACTGTTTTCACATTGGGAACCACAGCTATAGAATATCGTGGTGGGGTATTTATTTGATTTTCCTACTATTTTATGTGAATTTAAATCAGGCTGCGTGTTTACTAGTAGAACTCAGAAACAGGCAAACAAACAAGAAACAAAGAGAAACAGAAAAGGAACCCCAAAGAAAGTTAGAGCTGAAAGAAACCCAAGCATGGTCAAATCCAAACCACAGTTTTCACAGATAGGGAAACTGAGGGCTAAAGAGGGGCAGGGCTCGCCAAGATTTGCTTCCTCTGACTGTGAAGAATGGTTGCTCTAAAGCAGGTTCCTTGTGCTGTGTTCCCTTCAGGTAACATCTGCCGGCACCTGCTGCCCCAGGTCCAGTGCCCCACCTTGATTGTGCATGGCGAGAAGGATCCTCTGGTCCCGAGGTTTCATGCCGACTTCATTCATAAGCACGTGAAAGGCTCACGGTAAGCCCAGTCACCACCTTCACACTCCCACCCTAGAGCCTTGGAGTCAATGAGCGAAGCTACTGGAAGGAAAAGAAGCAAGAGGAGTTGGAGTTTTTAGAGTACACGCCCCCACTTTTTGCCAGTGACAGTCGGTAGCACCACTTTATTCAGGGTACCATGGAGGATGGAACCCCTGAACTGTGGGTGACTGATAACCAGAAGGAAAGACACGTTCAGATAGATGGCTCCTACTTTTATGAGTGGCAGATATGCTCATAGGTGCTAAGCCCTGTCACTTGGTGATAGTTTAGGTTTATTTCCACCAGTATTAACTGAAACAGTTTTACACAATTTGGGAATTTTCAGTTTAGTTTCTTATCATTATAAAAGCGCTGACCATCCAATTTTTAAAAATCTGTTAAACCAAAAAAAGAAAATAAATTGCCATGGCTTTCCAGCCATTTCAACACTATCATTATCAGCATTTTTATACACAGAGATAATCATATTCTATATTCAACTCTGAATCCTGCTTTTTATCCTGCTTAATATTGTAAACTTTTCACGCATAAGCTATTTTAGCCTTAAAGATGGACACATTGTAATGAGAAACCTATTATTTATTCAAAATTACAAAATACCAACATATTCCAAGCCATGTGGGTGGCTCGCTTGATTAAGGAGTAGCTACAAATCCCTTGTTCTTTTCATCCAGATTTCCTGCAGCCAACCTTGGACATCAGAGAACCTTACAAGATATGTTCATTGAAATTCTGTTACTCAATCCCATCAATTTTTGTATGAAACAGAAATTTCTATTTTAAATACTTCGGCTGAACAGGAGCCAGCTTTTGTTGGCATTTTTATTGAAACAGACATGCCAACTTGAATAAATTCATTGTCTCCGTTACATAAAGGGATGCATATCCTGGAGGTGAAAATCAGGGGTAACTGGGAGAGTAGGGGTCTATTTGGTTTTTTATTTATTTATTTTTATTTTATTTATTTTTTTTGAGATAGTCTCACTTATTCTGTCACCCAGGTTGGAGTTCAGTGGCGTGATCTCAGCTCACTGCAGCCTCCGCCTCCTGGGTTCAAGTGATTCTCCTGTTTTAGCCTCCTGAGTAGCTGCGATTACAGGCATGTGCCTCCATGCCCAGCTAATTTTTGTATTTTTAGTAGATACTGGGTTTTACTATGTTGGCCAGGCTGGTCTCAAACTCCTGACATCAGGTAATCCACCAACTTGGCCTCCCAAAGTGCTGGGTTTACAGGTGTGGACCTGTAATTTGGTTTTTTAGATAGATATATTAGAAAATAAGTATCCAAGTCTGAGTGTGGTGGCTCAGGCTTATAATACCAGAACTTTAGGAGGCCAAGTTGGTGGATCACCTGAGGTCAAGAGCCTGGCCAACATGGTGAAACCCTGTCTCTATTAAAAATATAAAAACTAGCTGGGTGTTGTGGTGGGTGCCTGTAGTCCCAGCTACCCTGGAGGCTGAGGCAGGAGAATCACTTGAGCCTGGGAGGCGGCGGTTACAGTGAGCCAAGATCACGCCACTGCACTCCAGCCTGGGTGACAGAGTGTGACTCTGTCTCAAACAAAAGCGAAAAATAAACGTCTAAATAAGCCTTGACCCCTTCAGAGCATATATATTAATTTCATATGACTCTGAATTACTCAGGACGTCTTTGAAATTTTACGGGAATTTTTTTGAAATTGGATTTATTAGCAACCTTAGAAAATCCTTCTTCCCTCCCTCCAGGAGCCAATTTCTGATGCCTGCTGATGCCAGCGCTGCTCAGCACAGTTAATGGTAGTGTTCCCTGTCCCTAAAGCCCCCAGGCCAGCAGAGAAAGCAGGCACGACAGCAGCTCCACTGCTTCCTTATCGCTCTGTTCCGTGATATATTTAACAACAGATTTCTCAGAGAATTTTTAAATTGGGAAAAAAATGTTTCTTTTCTATAATAAAATACAATTACCATAAACCTTTATAATCCTATATCCATAGTGGATAATGCTATATCCATTTAGCATTTTTTTAAGTTAAAAGGCATCTCTTTATTCCACACATTTCTTCCTGTACCAGTTCAACCATGAATCAGAAATATATATGAGCCTGTATAATTCATTTGGTGAGAACATAGTGTCAGTCAGAGCAGAGGTAGGAGTTAGATAGGATTATATTGTGGGTGGACGGAGAGGTTTAATGGAGGAGTTTTTAAATTGATTTAGTAGGGGCTGGGCGCTGTGGCTTACGCCTGTAATCCCAGCACTTTGGGAGGCTGAGGTGGGCGGTTCACTTGAGGCCAGGAGTTCGAGACCAACCTGGCCAACATGGCAAAACCCCACCTCTACTAAAAATACAAAAATTAGCTGGGTGTGATGGCGGGTGCCTGTAATCCTAGCTACTGGGGAAGCTGAGTCAGGAGAATCCCTCGAACCCAGGAGGCGGAGGTTGCAGTAAGCCAAGATCATGCCACTGCACTCCAGCCTGGGTGACAGAGCGAGAATCTGTCTCAGAAAAGAAAGGAAGAGAGAAAGAGAGAGAGAAGGGAGGGAGGAAGGAAAGGGAAGGGAGGGAGGACGGAAAGGGAAGGGAGGGGAGGGGAGGGGGAGAAATTGATTTAGTAGGCAATAGTAGATATTTTCAAACTAGACTTTTATGAGATTATGATACCAAGTTATGGTCATGGTACAGAATTCAAATAGTATACTTTCTTATTAATCCTTGCAAAAGATTTTTATACAATCTTGTTTTTTGTTTTTAATTGTATACATTTGCAGTATACAAAGTGATTATATAGCACTTAATATTTTAAAAGGTATTTTATGTATAGTATCTTAATTATAGTTTATGGCAAACATGAAAATCCATTTTACAGATGAGAAATCACGGCTGAGAGATGTTAAGCCAGCTTTCAAGGTTGCATAGCTAGTAAATAACAAATCTTAGATTTGTTTTTCTCCTAATATGGTGCTTTTCCACCATAGCACAGCTGCTGCGTATCTCTTAATATGTATGATGGTAACATGCCTAGAATAAGATATCAGGTGACCTGGCTAATTGTCTTCCAGCTTCAGAAATGACAGGGTTTTGCACAGTGACACACATAGTAAATGCAGTATGTGCCCTTAAAGAGCCAGGTTCAGTTAAAGTCAGTCTGCAGGAAAGTTTAATTTAGGAATTCTGTTCCAGGCCCATCTCCTAGCAACAGAGTACATCAGTATAGGAGAAAAACACCCTTACTGTGCAGATATGAATTGTTTTAGTAGACTGTTTTGTGGAAGATCACTTTCTTAGAGCAATATTCTTTGGAAGAAATAGGTTGAGTGTAAGTGGTATTAGCAATGACTGTCCAAAAATGGCTTGTATTTTCTACTTATTACCTTCCTCTGCTATAAGAGCCTTTTATGTTGGGCGTGAGCCTACCTAGAATGTGATTGGGTTGATTTATTTTGGTCTCCACAAAAGGAAGGCAGATTCCTTGAGTACCAAAACCCAACTGTGTTGTATGCACCGGGCCATCTGACAGCAGGGAAGCAACTCGGTGTAGCAAGCTTCCAGTGAACTGGATATTTCACTGCCTTGCCTGGTTCTTTTGTTTTTTTGAGATAGGGTCTCACCCTGTCACCCAGGCTGGGGTGCAGTGGCGGGATCATAGCTCACTGCAGCCTCAAACTCCTGGGTTCAAACCATCCTCCCGCCTCCCAAAGTCCTGAGATTACAGGTACAAGCCACGATGCCCAGCTGCCGGGTACACTTTTAATTAAGCTTAAAGGAACAGACTGGCTCATGCCTGTAATCCAAGCACTTTGGAAGGCCGAGGTGGGCAGATCACCTGAGGTCAGGAGTTCAAGACCAGCCTGGCCAACATGGTGAAACCGCGTCTCTACTAGAAATACAAAAATTAGCCAGATGTGGTGGTGGACACCTGTAATCCCAGCTACTCAAGAGGCCGAGGCAGGAGAATCACTTGAACCTGGGAAGCAGAGGTCGCAGTGAGCCGAGATCACGCCATTGCACACCAGCCTGGCCACAAGAGTGAACTGTCTCAAAAACAAAACAAAACAAAACACTTAAAGGTGCAGACTTTCCCTTCCCAGATTTTTACCAGGATATACAGATTATGTGTGAAACCAACACCACACTGCCTTTCATGCCTCGGAAGGAGGCTGAACAAAGGGTGGAGTTGCTTAGCAGGTCTGCTTCAGCTTATGTTAATTTGCCTGTTTCTCTCTTCTCTGTTTGTAGTAGAAGAAGAATAAGAATCTCGGAAGCAAAGAGGCTTCAGAGATCAGTCAAGCTGAGTGGTTTTAAAGTGTGTTTTTAGTCAGTTGAAGCTTTTCCTCTAACAAACTCTTATGCAGAAGTCTGAGATATGAAACACAAAATGAGAGCTGCTCAGACGACAGGAGTGATGGGGAGCAGGCTTTGCCTTTCTGCCTCCCGTGTCCAAATTTCCTCATAGAAGGACGGCAGCCTTAATGGATTCGGACCTACTCATGTGACTTCATTTCCAAGTAATTACCTCTTTAAACACTCTGTCCAAAGGAGGTCCCACTCTGAGATGCTAGGGGTCAGGATCTAAGCATATCAATATGAGGGGTACAATTCAGCCCATCACAGTGCTTCTGAGGAGGTGCTCAGATCCCAGGAACCAGAGGCCTGGTTCTGGGTTTCATCAGACTCAGCTGCAAATGATGAGCCCCTCATCTCTCGCCTGCAGTGCCTTCTCACCCCTCCCTCAGCCCCTGCCCTTGCCCGTCTGGGTGTGTGCTCAAGCCTTAGGCCAAGACTCAGACGGCTCCTCAGTGAGGCTTCCTCACCTCCCTGCCACTCCAGTTGCTCGCTCACCTATCTGAGGCCGTGTGGCTCCTTATACATACCTTTTTTTTTTTTAGAGACAGGTCTTGCACTGTCATCCAGGCTGGAGTGCAGTGGTATGATCATGGCTTATTGTAGCCTTGAACTCCTGGACTCAAGTGATCCTCCCACCTCAGCCTCCTGAGTAACTCAGATATAGGCATGTACCACCATGCCCAGCTAATTGTGTGTGTGTGTGTGTGTGTGTGTGTGTGTGTGTGTATGTCTGTGTTTTGTAGACATAGGGCCTTGCCATGGTGTCGAACTCCTGGGATCAAGCGATCCTCCTGCCTTGGCCTCCCAAAGTGCTGGAATTACAAGTGTGAGCCACTGCACCCGGCCTCCTTACTCATACCTCTAACAGCTGCTAACGTGAATGCAATTCTCCCCCTGTTGAACACTCTAATGCCTATCCCAGAACATGGCCTAGAGCATCTGAACATGCTCAGTGCATGTTGAAAGACAGAGAGTGAGGGCGAGAGGTGCACAGAGGGCCATGTCTCTGTGGATGGGCTGGGGTCACCAGTGCAGGACCAGCTGCATGTTCTAAGCACAGGCCAGAGGGCCAGACCAGGTGGGAAAGTCCATGTGGCACAGAGTTGGCACCTTAGGTTCATGTCAACTAAAGGGGAGAGCAGAATGGAGAAGAGCACCAGCAGGGGACTCAGACAGACCTTGGTCTGAGTGCTGGTTTGGTCACCATGTGCTGCATGTAATATTTCTGTACCACTGACTGTTTCGTCTTGTGTGAAATGGGCATGACAATACCTATCATCTCAAAGTATTTTTTGAGGAATGAATGAGGAGGTATTTGTATATTTGGACTTAAATTTAAGACTCAATACACCCAGCCTGACAACATAGTGAAACCTCATCTCTACAAAAAGCAAGAAATTAGCCAGGTAGCCAGGTGCAGTGGCTCACGCTTGTAATCCCAGTACTTTGGAGGTCGAAGCTGGTGAATCATGAGGTCAGGAGTTTGAGACCAGCTTGGCCAACACAGTGAAACCCCGTCTCTATTAAAAATACAAAAATTAGCTGAGCGTGGCAGTGGGCACCTGTAATCCCAGCTACTTGGGAGACTGAGGCAGGAGAATTGCTTGAACCCAAGAGGCGGAGATTGCAGTGAGCTGAGATCATGCCACTGCACTCCATCATGGGCACAGAGCTAGACTCCATCTCAAAAAAGAAAAGACAAAAGAAAGCAAACAGGGATGGTGGCACGCACCTATAGCCCCAGCCACTCAGGAGGCTGAGGTAGGAGAATCACCTGAGCCCGGGAGGTTGAGGCTGCAGTAAGCCGTGATCATGCCACTGCACTCCAGCCTGGGCATAGGAATGAGACCCTGTCTCAAAAAAACAAACAAAAAATACTCAACAGACAGTAGCTGCCACTTCTGAGGATAGAATGCTGGTGTGGATACAGGTGGACAGGGCCCCCAGAGAACATTGGGGCATAGCTTGAAATTAGGTCAGGCATGGCCCTCTGTCCCAACTTGCAGCACCATTATTGTCACTATTATTTTTAAAATTTTTAAGAGAGGGTCTCCCTCTGTTGCCCAGGCTGGAGTGCAGTGTCCCAATCATAGCTCCTGGGAACGTCAACCTCCTTGTCTCAAAGGATGCTCCTGCCTCAGCCTCCTAAATAGCTAAGATGGCACCATTATTAGTGTAGGTATAGGGGCATATTAGGGTTCTCCAAAGAAATAGAACCAACAAGATGTGTGTGTGTGTATGTATATATAGGTAGAAAGAAAGAAATGCATTATATGGAATTGGTTCATGGAGTTATGGAAGCTGACAAGTCCCAAGGTCTGGAGGGTGAGTTGGCCAGCTGGAGACCCAGGAGAGCCAAAGGTGTGGTTCCAGTCCAAGTCTGAAGGCCTGACAGCCAGTAGAGGCCATGGTGTGGCTCTAGTGTGAAAGCCAGGAGGCTTGAGGCCCAGGAAGAGCCAATGTTCCAGCCTGAGTCCAAAGGTAGGAAAAAGCCAACATCCCAGATTGAGGGCCATCAGGCAGGAGGAATTCCCTGTTCTCAGCCTTCTTATTCTACTCAGGCTTTAAGCAGATTGGAAGAGACCCACCACATTGGGGAGGGCCTCTGATTTACCCAGTCAGTGGATTCAAATGCTAACCCATCCAGAAATACCCTCATGAACATACTCAGGAATAATGTTTGACCAAATATCTGGGCACCCTGTAGCCCAGTCAAGTTGACACAAAGTACACCGTCACAGGGTGAAGAGCTGATGGGTGCCATCTCTATAGAAGTCTGGGCTTTGTGTTGGGTTCACCAGAGGGTGTGCTGGCAGGCTGGCAGCAAGGGGTCAGGTCTAGGATGTCTGTGCAGTGGGCTAGCTGCTGTCCTCTGTCTGGACCACAGAAGGGAGGGAAGCACCTCTTTCAGACCCAAACAGCTTCCTTGGGCCCTAACCAGAGGAGAGCCTGTCCAGCCAGGGCAGCCCCCAGCTTCATCAGCAGCAAGAAGCTTGTGGTTTGCCCACCATTACCTTTTTGTTTGTCTGTTTTGAGATAGAGCCTTGCTTTATCGCCCAGGCTGGAGTGTAGTGGCAGGATCTTGGCTCACTGCAACCTCTGCCTACCGGATTCAAGTGATTCTCCTGCCTCAGCCTCCTCAGTAGCTGGAATTACAGGCATGCACCACCACGCCCGGCTAATTTTTGTATTTTTAGTAGAGATGGAGTTTCACCATGTTGACCAGGCTGGTCTCAAACTCCTAGCCTCAAGTGATCTACCTGTCTCCACCTCCCTAAGTGCTAGGATTATAGGTATGAGCCACTGCACCTGGCCTGGTACCTTTTTCTTAGATGGGGCTTTCTAGAAGAAGCAGAGTGAAAAAGGAAAAGATTTCGTTTCTGAATAAAAAGGGGCTATTGGCAACCAGGTTTAGATGGCGTCATCAGGTTTAGATGGCGTCATCAGGTTTAGATGACGTCATCACTGAAAAGTGATACACCATGTTGCTGCCCAGTTTCACGCTGGAAGGGATCCTGTGCAAAGATCCAGCGGCCCACTTTGGGTTCCAGTTAAAACAAAAGTACATACTAGCACTCTACGGATTACAGACTTACTGACAACTTTTTGGATTCATAGATCAAGTTTTGTCACATTGGTCCAAGGTGAAGACATGCCACAACACATTACTTGTGGCCTTGTTACTCTCTGTAACTTCCTGAGTTACAGGTGAAAGTTCAGTTCAGCCAAAGATGAAAAGGGTTCCAGTGAGGCAGGAAAGGTAGCATTGTGAGGCTGGCATTTCATCTCTGCTGTCTTGGCCTAGAAGAGCTGTATCAACAGAGGTAAAGTGACTGGTAAATTTACCCTGGGATGAGACAGCTTCTAGTTCTTGAAAGATCTGGAATCATGTCTCTTTCTAAATCATGCCAGGTGCTATGAGGAACCTGTGCTGGCAGAGGAACTTGTGTTCATCCTCTGAGGCCCCCTCGTTTCCAACTGAGCCATGTGCTTAGCAGTGGGGGGTTTCCTACTCATTTTTCTGGAGAATGTTATTGTTCGGAATCCACTCTCCACAGAGCATGTGATTAGATCCTTTTGTTACTTGGGTGGAAATCTAGGTCAGCTACAGAGCTCCTGTCTTGCCTTGACAGCTAATATTCATGCCTGTCTATTGTGGTCCTGTTCCCAAAGATGAACACACAATAGATTTTTCAGTGCAGTGAAACCTGTGTCACACCTGAAGGAGGAAGAGGTGCCAAGGAGCTTGAAATGACCCTCAAAAGATACCAAGAACAGTTGTCTTCAGACTCTTCTGTCTGTCCATGTGTCCATTTATCCATCCAGCATTCAGAGCAGGTCTCCCATATTTTAATGAAGGGAAGCTAATTTTTATTTTCCTGAGATCTAGAGAGTAGGAAGAGTGCAGACAGTGCTGAACAGCTAAAAATAAAGGATTTACAGCAAGGGTCTCCTTCCTTCCTTATGGGAAACCAGCAAATCATAGCCAGTTGGGGTATCTACAGAGGAGGGCCTCACGTGTGGCAGGCTGAGGATTCCCTACCTCAGTCCAGGTTTGTGCAGATTAAGGGATGCAGTTTAGCCTAGATGTAACCTGTGACCTCTCAGCATCTTTAGCAATTGGTTCTTTTCTATTATTTTCTGAAAACAAAGGCCTTGAGTGTCCCTGCAAGTCCTATTGTGTAGGCAACTGGGATCCTATCTTTGGGGTGGGTGCAACTCATCCTTCTTTTCTGGATAGGGTTAAAATTAAATTTAGAATGTTCTGGTTGTTAGTAATAGCATTAATTTTCCAAGGCCCTCGGAAGGGTCCCAACAATATATCTTCCTTTCAAGTTGATTCTCTTGGTACCCCATTCCCCACCCCAATGTGGTAGCTGAGGTGAAAAGAAGCCCAACATCTTCCAAGGAGAGCTCCCTGCCCCCGCAGTTCCTCCCTCGCACCTACTGAGGTTCTGAGCTGTCAGCGCCCCAGTATTGAAAGTCAAAAAATCAGAAAACATGGTAACGCATTCTGCCCTAATATTGTCCTTTTAATGTCTAGTTATCATTGTAGACAAAGCGGCTTGAACTTCGGCTTTCATCCTAGAAACTTCAGCACTTTTAGTGTTTCTATATTTTTGTAGCTAATAAGTAAAATATAGAACAAAGAGAAGGCTGCCTTTATTCAAGAAACTGTAAACCTGTCCCATTTGATCATAATCCTTTTGAAAGGAAGAAGCCTTACGAGGACAGTGCGTTTGCTACAACACTGAGCCGTGACAGCTGCAGCAACGGCTCCTGGAGCACAGGGCTGCTGGCGTGGGCCCGCCACCCTCACAGCCATTTGTCTGGCGGCTTGTATTCAGATGTATTAGTTCAGTAATCCAAAAATGGAAGGGTGATTTGGAACCTGGAACAGCAGGCCGGGGGCGGCCGTGAATTCCACTTTGCACTTGCCCACTGCATCGACACCCCAAGAAACTCACCGGCCCCAGCGCAGTGCATTCTGGACACTTATTTTTATCATCTTACCAACCTTCTTTCTTAAAATCAACTTCATTAAAATGGATCTTTCCAGAGTAACCACCAAATCACCTCCCCCATTCTCAGGCTGTTTTTCCAGTCAAACCATTTGTTACTTGATTCAATTCCAACTATAATGTGTGTCTGCTACTGTTAAGTCATTGCCTTATAGTCAACCTCCGGGGTAGTCATAAACTCCAAGAGCTTCAGGTTTGTCTGTATTCTTGGGTTGATAGGTTACATTTTCTCCTGGATAGTGGTCATGGGGGGAAATGTGGGAATTTTTCACTTTATATGTTTGTTCATGAATGTTTGGGAGAGTGAGGGATTTGTTCTTAAATGATGCCCCATTGATTCAAAGCCTTTTTCTCCCCCTTTTTTTAGGCTGCATTTGATGCCAGAAGGCAAACACAACCTGCATTTGCGTTTTGCAGATGAATTCAACAAGTTAGCAGAAGACTTCCTGCAATGAGAATGCATACTTGAGTCTTGGTGGTTCCTCACTGTGGGGCGTGATCGTTTTGCTCCCTGTTACCATGATGCCTTTGAAACTCCCTGAGCTTTCGACCCCTCCTTTCAGTCTTATCCTGACCAAATGAGAATAATGACATGTTGAAAACAGCCTCTGGCTTCAGGTGGTGGCTCATGGCTACAATCTCAGCACTTTGGGAGGCTGGGGTGGGAGGAGCATTGCTTGAGTCCAGGAGTTCAAGACCAGCTTATACAACATAGGGACACTCCGGCTCTACCAAAAAAATTTTTTTTTAATTAGCCAGGCAAAGTGGGACACACCTGTAGTCCCAGCTGCTCAGGAAGCTGAGGTGGAAGGATCACTTGAGCCCACTTCAAAGCTACAGTGAGCTGTGATTGCATCACTGCACTACAGCCTGGGCAACAGAGTAAGACCTTGTCTTTAAAAAAAAAAAAAAAAGGAATAAAGCCTCTAATTTCAATAGCTACGAAAATTAAATCTTTCTAACATGAAGTTGTGACAAGTTATACCATTGTCTTAAAAGATAAATTCGTGCCATAATTTACTTTCAAATAAATTTTAGGTGGAGCATTTGTAGTGTTAATGTTGGAGATTTTAAGAAATCTTGAATTTATACTGTACCTGTAATCTGAGACATTCAAGCTTCACTTGTGTTTTTGTGTTTATCTATCACAGTCAAAGTAGGGAAAGTCCGTGCCTGAGTTCAATTGTAAGATCATAGTATGTCCAGAACAGCAGCAAATAGGGGCAGGTTTGCCTTATCCCCATATCCGTCTTTACTCCTGGTTCACTTTTGAGAGATTAACACTTTGGACCGGTAAACAAAATGTATATTTTCAGTGCTCTGTACTAAAAGGGCAGGAATGTTATTAATTAAAACACTAAAGCAGAAATCCTACATTGCTATTAAAATTAAACATTGAGTACCACAATAAAAACAGTAACAAGTTAAACCTTGAAACATTATACTTAAGCATTTAGAGAAAGAATGAAAATTATGTGAAGTGAGAACAGAGACCACTAGGTTTTATACACATGCTTTTTTATTAGTATAGATACCTTCACAGACAATACTGTAATTTTTAGAGGAATTCCACATTATTACATCAACTGTGTGAATTTCTAACAGAGGCAAAACTGAGCACCATAGTTTACAAGTAGAAAGACCATGCTTGAGGACAACAGATGTTCACTAAGGATGCACGATTGATTTGAGAAGTTTTTAAGCCTCGTCCTCGCCCTCCTCCTCCTCGAACTCCCCTTGTTCGTCGGCCGTGGCGTCCTGGTACTGCTGGTACTCAGACACCAGGTCGTTCATGTTGCTCTCGGCCTCGGTGAACTCCATCTCGTCCATGCCCTCGCCCGTG
>CAUYLG010044463.1:0-13080 GCA_963573385.1 Cacajao melanocephalus | reverse complement strand
TCTTAATGGTGAGTTCCAGGATTATAATTATACATTGTCCGCCAGACCAAGTTAGCTAAATAGCCTACAGACTTAACATCTCTTAAAGAAAACATTTGCATTTACTGAGGAGTGTTTTACTTCCAATTATGTAGTCAATTTTAGAATAAGTGCTATGTGGTGCTGAGAAAAATGTATACTCTGTTGATTTGAGGTGTAGAGTTCTGTAGATGTCTATTAGGTCTACTTGGTCCAGAGCTAAGTTCAAGTCCTGAATATCCTTGTTAATTTTCTGTCTCATGGATCTGTCTGATATTAACAGTGGGGTGTTAAAGTCTCCCACTATTATTGTGTGGAAGTCTAAGTCTCTTTTTAGGTCTCTGAGAACTTGTTTAATGAACCTAGGTGCTTCTGAACTGGGTGCACATATATTTAGGATAGTTAGCCCTTCTTGTTGCATTGATCCCCTTACCATTATGTAATGCCCTTCTTTGTCTTTTTTGATCTTTGTTGGTTTAAAGTTTGTTTTATCAGAGACTATGACTGCAACCCCTGATTTTTTTTTTCTTTCCATTTGCTTGGTAAATATTCCTCCATCCTTTTATTTTGAGCCTATGTGTGTCTTTGCACATGAGATGGGTCTCCTGAATACAGCACACTGATGGGTCTTCACTCTTTCCAAATTGCCAGTCTGTGTCTTTTAATTGTAGCATTTAGCCCATTTACATTTAAGATTAATATTGTAATGTGTAAATTTGATCCCATCATTACAATGCTAGCTGATTATTTTGCCCATTAGTTGATGTGGTTTCTTCATTTTGCAGTGGCTGCTACCAGTTTTTCCTTTCCATATTTAGTGCTTCCTTTCCATATTTAGTGCTTCCTTCAGGAGCTCTTGTAAGGCAGGCCTGATGGTAACAAAATCTCTCAACATTTGCTTGTCTGTAAAGAATTTTATTTTTCCTTCGCTTATGAAGCTAAGTTTGGCTGGATATGATATTCTGGGTTGAAAATTCTTTCCTTTAAGAATGTTGAATATTGGCCTCCACTCTCTAATGTCTTGTAGGGTTCTACAGAGAGATCTGCTATAGTCTGATGGACTTCTTTTTGTGAGTAACCCAAACTTTCTCTTCGGCTGCCTTAACATTTTTTCCTTCATTTCAACAATTAAGGGCCTCTTCAAGGAGAACTACAAACCACTGCTCAAGGAAATAAGAGAGGACATGAACAAAGAGAAAAACATTCCATGCTTATGGATAGGAAGAATCAATACTGTGAAAATGGCCATACTGCTGAAAGTAATTTATAGATTCAATGCTATCACCATCAAGCTACCATTGACTTCCTTCACAGAATTAGAAAAAAAACTACTCTAAATTTCATATGGAACCAAAAAAAGAGCCTGTCTCACCAAGACAATCCTAAGCAAAAAGAACAAAGCTGGAGGCATCATGCTACCTGACTTCAAACTATAATACAAGGTTACATTAACCAAAACAGCATGGTACTCATACCAAAACAGAGATATAGACCAATGGAACAGAACAGAGGCCTCAGACATAATGCCACACATCTACAACCATATAATCTTTGAGGAACCTGACCAAAAAAAGCAATGGGGAAATTACTATTTAATTAATGGTATTGGGAAAACTGGATAGCCATAAGTAGAAAACTAAAACTGGGCCCCTTCCTTACACCTTATACAAAAAATTAACTTAACATGGATTAAAGGCTTAAACTTAAGACTTAAAATGATAAAAATCCTAAAAGAAAACCTAGGCAATACCATTCAGGAGATAGGCATGGGCAAAGGCTTCATGGCTAAAACACCAAAAGCAATGGTAACCAAAGCTGAAATAGACAAATGGGATCTAATTAAACTAAAGAGCTTCTGCACAGCAAAAGAAACTATCATTAGAGTGAACAGGCAACCTACAGAACAAGAGAAAATTTTTGCAATCTATCCATCTGACAAAGGGCTAATATCCAGAATCTACAAAGAACTTAAACACATTTACAAGAATAAAACAAACAACTCCATCAAAACATGGGTGAAGGACATGAACAGACACTTTTCAAAAGAAGACATTTATGTGGCCAAGAAAGATATGTAAAAAAAGCTCATCATCACTGGTCATTAGAGAAATGCAAATCAAAACCACAATGAGATACTATCTCATGCCAGTTAGAATGGCGATCATTGAAAAGTCAGAAAACAACAGGTGGTGGAGAAGATGTGGAAAAATAGGAACACTTTTACACTATTGGTGGGAGTGTAAATTAGTTCAACCACTGTGGAAGACATTGTCATGATTCCTCAAGGATCTAGAACCAGAAATACCATTTAAGTCAGCAATCCCATTACTGGGTATACACCCAAAGGATTATAAATCATTCTACTATAAAGACACATGCATACGTATGTTTATTGCAGCACTGTTCATGATAGCAAAGACTTGGAACCAACCCAGATGCACATCAATGATAGACTAGTTAAAGAAAATGTGGCACATACATACCATGGAATAGTATGCAGTCATAAAAAAGGATGAATTCATGTCTTTTGCAGGCACATGGATGAAGCTAGAAACTATCCTCAGCAAACTATCATGGGAACAGAAAACCAAACACTGCATGTTCTCATTCATAAGTGGGATTTGAACAATGAGAACACATGGACACAGGGAGGGGAACATCCCTGTTGGCAGGTGGGGGCCTAGGAGAGGGATAGCATTAGGAGAAATACCTAATGTAGATGACGGATTGATGGCTGCAGCACACTACCATGGCATGTATATACCTATGTGATAAACCTGCACATTCTGCCCATGTGTCCCAGAACTCAAAGTATAATAATACATATTAAAAAAAAGAAAGAAAATGAACGCCCTCCTTCCCTGCCCCCAGGTCCCTCATATTGGATTTTCTATCTCAGATGACACCATTATCTACCATGGTCTTGGGTTTATACGGTTTATCATATAATTAGTCCCCAGTGCCTATTGATTTTGCTTCCTAAAGAGTTTCCAAAGATCTTCACATGTCACAATTGCACTGCTTTTATCCTTCTTCTCAGAAGAATACCTTTACCTGGTTTTATCCCTGCAATCACCTATTAACTCATCTCCTAATCCTCAGTTTCACCCATCATAGATCACTCTTCCTTCATTCTAAGATGCAAATTTCATGGAGGCATACACCAGTTTAAGAATACTTTAGAATTAGTTCAAACTCCTTTACATTATTTTTAAAAAGTTTTGTGACCTCCATAACCATGCCAAGCTTTCCTGTTCTCACCAAATTCCTTTTCCTTCCACCTCCTCACCCACACTAATCTTCAACCATACAGAAAAAATTTGTTTTCTGAATATGTCTTTCTCTAGCCTCTAATCTTTTTTTTTTTTTGTAAGCTGTTTTGTCATTTCAGAATATCTTTTCCCACACAAACCCTACTCCTGTTCTCAGCAAGTTTCTGTTAATCATTCATGTTATGGGATAGACATTCCTTTGTCTAAGAAATGTTCTGGTATTGCCCCTTCCTCAACATCATTAGTTCTTGGTTATGGACTTTCCTATTTTTCTCTTAGGACTCTGGATTTCTCCTCTTACAGCGTAAATCACATTTTCTTTTAATTGCCTGCTTCCTCCTCTGAATCTCACATAATGTACGTGTCTTATGAGCACGTGTTTATATTGGTTTGTCATGTATCTCTAAAACCTATTACATCACCTGGCACATGATTGACATTCAATAAATAGGTATAAAATAAATGAAAGCATAAAATCTTTTTTGTGTTTCAAAGGAAATTGGTAAAATAAATCCCTTGTTTCCTTCAAAATGATTGGCACACATTAACGGACACCATAGTTTATTAAATAAGGAACTGATTTTTGGCCCAAATCCACTGAAATAACTTGAAAAATTAATAGGTCTATGACATATAGAAGATTTTACTGAGAAAGCCACTGTCGTGCTATTATTATCATTGTTTTGCAGTTTTCTAGATTAATCCAGTAGCTTCAAAATGTATTTGGTCATTTTTGGTAACTAAGGGTAACATCTTGAATGTCATCAGAATTGTCATTTTGAGGGATGATAAGAGGTGTTTATACATACTAATCAATATGTAAGTACACTTCAAAGTCTTGGTCCTTTATGCATTCTGGACCCACCCAGGCAGTTGCATCTTTTTCTCTACCCCTCCACTATCTGTTTTTTGAAGCCCATCTTAAAATGTGTTCCTCTTCCCTCTGCTTCTCTCCCCTCTGCATCCACATGCATGTCATGTACATGTTCATCCACCTCTAGCAAATCTATAGAAAATTGGAAGAAAGCTTTTAAAAGGATACAAAACATTGTATGTTTGGCATTACCCACATCATCCATTTCAGTTGATTTGCTATTAGCATCTGTGATGAGGCTTGGAGGTGGCTGCCAAACCTTGAATGTCACTGAGATGAAATTTAGCTGGTGGGGCCGGAGCCAGGCTCATTACTGTTCAGATTGTGGAGCTTTATGATTGTCCTCTCTTGTTAGCATGCCTCCATTTGAGCACAAAAAGCATAGATTGCTTTGCAGAATCTATCTTAATTAATCATAAATAGTGCCTGATGGGAAGATTGCTGCTTTCATCTTAGTTAAATAAAACACAATCACTAAATCCTTTTCTTGCTCCAGGTTTTCGCAGTATTGTACAGGTGGCCTCCTTACATATTTGAGATGCTTCGAGGTCTAATCGCATCAGTGCGTTACTGATAGCCTCATTAGGCTGTGCCATCAAGAGCTGTTTCCAGCCCCTTCTCCACCGACAGAGCCAAGTCCCAATGAGTTAAATGGGGACACTGGAATGGCAAAACAATCTACTCCTTCCCAGCAGCTAATTAAGAAGGAGGGCAATGCATTTTGCTGAAGACCTCAGTGAGTTTGCCTTGCAGCTCTTCAAGGGTGACCTTGTAGCAAATGGTGAAAGTACAGAAGAGAGTCGCTGTTGCGTGGTAAATGATCATCACAAAGTTCAAAGGCTACAGAATGGGTGGCTAAGTATGCTAGCAAAAATTGGCTTTGTTCTCTTTCCCTTTGAACTCACAACATATCTTTTCTGTACAAATATAGAAAGCAAATAATGGAGAACTTAAGACTCCACTTAAATGAACAATATCTAATCAGCCTCTTGCAGCAGCAATATAAATGCTATACATTGGGTCTGAAACACAGAAGTTTACCATGGGGCACCCACGTAACATAACGGATGTATGTCTCCGCATAATGAGTAGTAGTTGCCTTTCTCTCTTGCCAACCTCTACTTATAGAGTTTTTAAAAAATCCTAAAATCTCAATTTCCCAGCTTCTTTTGCAGCTTCAGGTGAAGTCCTGTGATACAATTCTGACCAATGAAATAGGATACCACTGATACCACGCTTTCTCCTGTCTTCTTCCTACCTGTAATAAGAAAATGTAGCAGTATATGGGACTAAAAATACAAAATCCACATGCTGAAACTAGCAGCACAGGAAAACACAGTCTGGTTTCTTAAATCCAGAAGGTCTTGATTGACCTTACAAACTACAGATTTCCCAGGTCCAGACCTTCTAGCATAATATAACTCCCTTTGTACTTAAGTACCTATTCAGGTCTTCTGTTCCTGATAGCACAAGTCAATCACAAATGACTTGTGATTCTGTCTTTTTCCCAATAACTTCATATTTCTTTTACTCCATTTGTCCAGACTATTTACCTGAGCATAAACAGGAGGACGCCATGTGAAAAGGGAATCAGACTTCATTTAACTCCTCTTCTGAAAAGAGCAACAGCTTCTTAACCTTTAGGAGTTAATCAAATTTCCAAATTTACAAATGCCACTTATGTCAGCCAGAGTTCCGTCAGGAAAATAAGAGCTACATTATATATTCCAACAGAGGGGATTTATTATAGGAAAAGGGAGAAGAAATGCTGAGGTACTCCAGAGATAATGACAGCAGGGGCAATTACTACTCCAAAAGCTAGGTGCACTGAAGGAAGGAAGTAGGTATAGGCAGAGCCCAGGAGCTGAGAGAGGGGCCTCAAAGAGTTGGTCAAATCTTGAAAAGATTCCTCCTAGGAAGTGAGCATACTTAGGATCTCAGAGAAGTCTGGGAGCAGACGTCTAAGATAGTGGCATTGCCAGGCTGCTGCTGATACCTATATGGGGATGTGATGAGGATCATAGATTAGAACCAGTTAATTCAACATCGGAAAATAAAAGTTACCATTAGTCTTATCATTCAGACATAAATAATGCCTGCAATTAAGGTTCACATCTTTAATAAACATAGGTAATATTTCTTACAATCTGCCACATTACCTTTTACATACGTTGCATGTGTTCTATCTTTTGATCCTCAAAACAGCCCAAATAGGTAGTTATGAACATATTATTCCCAGTTTGCAGATGTGGAAACTGAAGCCCAGAGAGGTTAAGAAATCACCCAGTGTTACACAGATAGTAAGTAGTAAGGCTGGGATCCAAATCCAGGATCTCTAGCTGCAGAAACCACACGTTTAACCACTAGCTGTATTATTGCTTCTCCTATATTGTTCTTGGTGATTTAAATTTTTCTTTTGAATTCATATATAATACTTAATGACATGTTTTACTTAATACAAAGGTGTGTGTGTGCAGATACCTTTTCTTTAAACTTAAATCCTGGACTAGATTTTAATATAGCAGATTCCTTTAATTTTATTTAAAAACTTTGGGAAATATTTCATTCTTTTCGAGAGTTAAAAAATTATAATCTCACCAGTGTATTTGAGAGGATCTGTTTCGAGAAGGCTCATTAAAATGAAATTCTAGCTTTTTACTCTTTGGCGGTTGTGTTTTCTTCTCCTGTTATGTCCATTATTTTTTTTTTCCCTGTGGCCTTTTTCCCTTCTTCTGGAATTTCCATTATACATTTATCAGCTCTCTGAAATTTGTCAACATGGATCTCATGTTTTCTCTCATTATTTTTCTCTAACTGCTGGGAAACTTTCTCAAATTGATCCTCTCATTCATTGACTTGGTTTACTTTAGAACTGATGCTACTTTTCACAGGTTTTTTGGAGTGTTTTTTGTTTTTGTTTTTGTTTTTTTTGAGATGGAGTCTCACTCTGTTGCCCAGGCTGGAGTGCAGTGGTGGCATCTTGGCTCACTGCAATCTCTACCTCCTGGGTTCAAGCGATTCTCTTGCCTGAGCCTCCTGAGTCGCTGGGATTACAGGCCTCCACCACCACACCTGGTTAATTTTTGTGTTTCTAGTACAGACTGGGTTACACCATGTTGGTCAGGCTAGTCTCGAATGCCTGACCTCATGATCCACCTGCTTCGGCCTCCCAGAGTGCTGGGATTACAGGCATGAGGCATTGTGCCGGCGTCTTTGCGATTTTAAATTTAAAAACTATATTTATGGTCTCCAAAATAATCACTCTGACCTCAGCCTGCTCCACAATTATAAATGTATCCTAGTATCATAGTTACAAAAACCTTTAAAATTGGGTGTGACCATGAATGAAATATTTTCTAAGAAAGTTTTATAGTTTGTTATACAAATTATTTACAAAGATGTATGTTCTAATAAAATAATTTCTTATTATGAACTGCTAAGTTGTTATCTACATCTGGTAGTTTTCTATTTACTTCCTCCCATTGATCAAAATATAAATGTGCCTAGTTATGATGAGCTCTGTTTGAAATCATGGGTGCCCCCATTTAAGTATTTCTAACACAGATGAATGAAGCAGAGACAAATTTAAATTTTGAATAGTTTCAATTTGATCTATCACAATTATGTGGCCTTTAAAATAGCAAGGACCCATGAGCCATCACCCAGTAGTTACACCACCTGAAAACCAAGGATTGTTTTTTGCACATAAATTGTGGTGACTTAAAGTCAACACACGCTAAAGCACCCTTCTGCATTGGCACAACTGTCCACCTTCCAGGCCAGCACTGCCAACTAGAGTGACCCTTCGCCTAAAGCATAAACCTTGAGCAAACGCAGCAACTGGATCCCAATGTCTGGACCTCTTCCCAAGGGCAATGGTGGCATCTACTTCTCTTCTTCTCCATCTCTTAACCCATAACCCATCTCAGTTTCCTTTTCTAGCTGCTTCAAGTTAATGGTTGCTAGGTAGAGTTCTTTTAAGAGCTTTCATTTCCCTTCTCAGGAAGACTTTTCCTTTTCATAAAATGAATTGCCCACTGGCCAGTCCTTCCTCAAACTGACTTTATCTTATAGTATATTCCATCCGACTTCTGACTGACAGGTGGTACTTATTCTGGTGTCTTGGCCTGACATAAAATGTTTTTCCCTGGATTTTAATGCTTTTTTGCTTTGTTAATGTAAATTTGGAAAGAAGTGTAGCTAAATGCATATGAAAAAATTGCCAGCTGGGCATCGTGGCTCATGCCTGTAATTCTAGCACTTTGGAAGGTCAAGGAGGGCCAGTTGCTTGAGCCCTGGAATTGAAGACCAGCATGGGCAGCATGGTGAAACCCCCTCTCTACAAAACATGCAAAAATGACCCAGATATGGTAGCATATGCTCATAGTCTCAGCTATCTAGGAGGCTGAGGTAGGTAGATCACCTGAGCCAGGGGAGATCAAGGTTGCAGTGAGCCGTGATTGTGTGACTGCACTCCAGGCAAGGCAACAGAGTGAGATCATGTCTCAAAAAAATGAATAATAATAATAATTGTGTATTACTAGAACATATTTCCATGACCTCTTCAATATATCAACCCAGAAGTTTATTTTTAGAATATTTTTCACAAATACACAATTCAAATTATTCTTTCAGGGTTAATATTTGTGTAAAGATGTATATTCTCATTTTCTAGCAACAAATGTGCGATTCAGAAGTGTGATGATATTACAGACTACACCATTCACTTAGAAAAAGTTGTGAAAACTAAATGTACAATGTATCTCTAAGCCCATTCCAATTGACGGTAGATTGGGTACCACCAGCAAATTTCAATGTTTTATCAAGTGATGCAAACACTTCCATAGATAAGAGTAGAAAATAACCTTGATTATATAAGGCTCAAATCTTGGAACAGATTATCTGTAGCTCCATTGCTAAATGTAGTTTTATAGGACCTTACTTGTGGCCTTAGAGCCACTGAAAGGACAAATTAAAATGTCACTCTAAAGTATGCTGATGTGACTCAAAATTAAAGACAGTAAACTGTCCACCAGAGGGGTGAAACTCACATGTCATTAAGCAATAAACAACACTGCTTCCAAAACACCAAGATGGTTTTAAATTATTCTGGCTCCTCAAAAACTTCTTGATGTTCTTAGACTTCCTCACTCGAGGCAACAGGCAAATGAAACAGGTCTCTGTTGGTAGTTTTCCAAAAACAGTTTGCTTGTCTAATCATGGAAATAGCAAAGTGTCCTAGCAGTCCCTAACAGTTCCAACATAAGTTCCTTGCCATGAAAGAAGGACTATCTTTTTAGATTACTCACCACTGCCACAATCCAGCATATCATTATTTAGGAAGCAGAGTAAAACAAATTTCCTTAGTGAAGGTAATGGAAAGGAATGGAAAGAAGTTTTGAAGATGTGTATTAAGGCAGCAGCATGAAAACACCTTGCAAGTTAAATAGAAGGATCCTTTCTTATGTTACTAGTGCCATCCTTTCAATGGAACACACGTTTATCACTAGAATCATAATAAAGATGGCACCATAAACATGTTCAGTAAGTGTTAAAGATTTGACCAACACTGCAGATGCAAGCGATGGAAAAGAACTGTGATAATATGCATCAAAAAGTAAGGATGGAGGTCAAACTTCAGTAAACAAAAAGCTCAAAGTGGGAAAGTCACCTCGTGCCATCAATATTAAAAATGGGCCCATCAAAGAATCTGCCAATGTGTAAATACAGCTCTTCATCAAACCTGCCAAGTCAAATAAGAGCCAGAGTGATGGTCAGATGATGGGTACAAATCTATCTCCATCACCCATCTGGATGCCGATGAAAAGTGACTTGAAAGAATATCTAATTCACATATGCCAATAAAAGATTACTAAGTAACTGGATACAGCATCAAGAATAAGCCATCAGCAAAGCTGAAGCAAACTCAAACATATTCTCAACTTTTAGCCTAGGATTTGATTTAAAGACCAGGCAAGAAGTATTCATTTTTTCTATTCTTCATTTTGAATCTCAATACAACTTTTACACTTCCCTGAGGGCAGTGATCCAAGCAATTGCATTACCACTTTTATTAAACACATCCCACTCTCTGAATGGATTTGGATCTGAATGTATCCTCAGGTACCTACATCTAGCACTCTAAGTGGTAGGAAAGCCAGAGAAAAAGACTAGAAAGGGCCAAGGCAGGGTTTTGCCGGATTGATGTCACTGTGTTAGAATCAAGAACAAAAATCGCATTAACGTAGGATGTAAATTCTAACCACCATTTTGTTGCCACAGAAATTTACCCAATATTATGCCATTTAGAAAACATATCATGTATTAAATTGATTAAACATGCTTTGAATTTAGTATAAGTTATATCTCAAATTGGGATCATGTTGGTTGACTCCTTTGAAAGGAATTGGTTGATTGGTTGCGTTTAGAGTCACCCAGGTTATATAAATCCACTCAACTTTAATTCTAAGTCAAAATGTTGCTTTGAATCAAAATGTGACATATCAGTCAATAATTCTTATCCATTTCCCCAAGAACTTGTGTTCAAAGAAGATCTTAGGGAGCTCACTTGAATTGGAGAGTCTAACTGACAAAATAAGAAATTACTTTTAAGAAAACAACATACAACAGAGATGGGCTATTATAATTCAGTTCTTAACTTTAAGGTAGAGACTGTATATACTTTAAGATTTTGGGGGAAGGGATTGCATCATGGGCTTGCGCAGCCAGGAAACTGGAATGGAAGTGGTAAAATCTAAATGAAGCCTTAATCAATACAATTTGATTAGGTAGAAGGGGGAGGATATTTCAGGCAAGGGAAACAACACAAGAAAGGCAGGGAGAAAGGACTTGAGAAGAGGAATGCTGTTCTTTTAACTACAGTGAGAAAGTGCTTCCCTGCCTCTTGAATTTCCTACACTGTTTCCCACGTTGTTTTAAAAACTACTGCTGAAATAGTTGCATGATGAATGGCTCCAGAAGCAAAGGCAGAACATACAAATAAATGCTAGTAGATTAAAAAAAGAAAATCATCAGAAATTGAAACTATAAAAGAAAAACTGCTGGAACTATATAATGGATTCACATTTAGTCACAAACTGATATATGCAAAAATGTAACTTATTTTTCTACAGTCAAATATAATTTCTATCATGAAGCTCCCATTCTGCTCAGTAGCAGAAAACTGATATCAAGTTGCTTTCAGGTAAATTTCTTCCCATTTAGGCACTTCTCATTCGATTCAGGTTTATAATGCAGCCATATTCGAATTTCAAAATCACTCTCAGATTTTGTTCTGTCTCCCTTTTCCCCATATTGATTTCACTCTCTAGAAAATTTGAACAATTGCCATTACAAAAGCAATAATGAAGAATGAGAACCTCCATTCCATAGTTTCACAATGGTTACATCCTAAACCGGCAATCTGTGAGACATACCTTTTCTTCTGTGGTCTTCAGACACAGTCCCTTCATCCCAGCACACACTGAGGTGACCAGTCATCAGGTTAAGGATTTTACTTGATAAACTCTGTTCCTGCAACTTTTCTGAAGTATCCAAAGCCCTGCCCTAGTATTTAGCTTGTAGCATCATACGGTTACTTGGGGTCTTCCTTGTTCACATTCTCAGGCTTTTTGAGCTTTTTCAGCCCTCCCTTAGCCCTTCTGTATCTTATCTATGAGCACTGGGATGGTTAGCCTATTAGGCCAGCCCATCCTGATGCTGTAGAAGGCTTTGAGCTACAAACAGAAACTCATTTTGCCCCTAGCAAACCTCTGAGCATCTCTATAATTCCTTCCCCCTTGTCTCCAACAGACACATCACCTGTCACCTGCCTACCATGGGGACTCTGGGCTGGACAAGCAAATCTCAGTGACACTTCATTTCCGCTCATATTTGCCAGCCTCATTCCCAAACCCAGTGTTCCCGAGGTGGGGAGTCACGCAGACAGTGTCACAACCCCAATAAATGACCTACCCACTAATCTCCTGCTTACCCTCATTAGAAGATTTTTAAATGGCTTTATGCTGGGATCTGGGTAGAAGGAAATTGGATCTATTACATTTATTCTCATTTTCAATTTGTGCTGCCTTATATCTGGGAGTGCCTTTTGAACTTAAACACAAAGAATAAAACGTATTATTCCTCCTCTGAACAGTTCAAATCTGGAAGGATTATCAGCAGCTAAACTAGGAGGATGGGAAGAGTGTCTGTAACATACACCAAAATCATAACTCACCAATCAGTCTGCCACAGCCAAGACTTTTGATATCAGGAAGTAAAACAGTAAACTGAAATGTAATGGTAGCATAAGATTTGAGCAAGATTTGACTATAATATCTGTTACTCTGGGGACAGAAATTCCACTCACTCATTTATTTATTCATTTTAAAATACTTGTTAAGCACCTACAGGTGGCAAGGGACTGGGATATACAGCAGGCAAGGAAGGTTCCAATGGGGGAGATATACAATAAACATGTAAACAAATATTTCCTGACAGTTAGAAGTGCCATGAATGAATTAAAATGTAGGAATAAAAATCCCTAGAAGTGGGGGCTACTTTGGATTGGTGGCTGAGGTGGTAATATATTTTTCTTTTATTGTTTTTAATCAAGTCTGAAATTTTCCCAAAGAAATAGCACCTGAGAAGACTGTTTACTGCCTTATGGAGCTAGAAATACAGCAGCTAATGGAAATAGGCTCTGCAGGCCTTCTTTCCCTGAAATGGAACTCTAAAATGCTTGAAAACAAGGCTAGTTCCAGACTCCTGTTGTTGTGCTGCCTTTTTTTTTTTTTTTTTTTTTTTTTTTTTTTTTTTTAAGAATTTTTTTAATTGTTTTTTAAAAAAAAAAAAAAAAATAAAAAACAAAAAAAAAAATTAAAAAATAAAAACCATAAATTTTTAATTAAAAAAAAT
>CAUYLG010044461.1:0-41174 GCA_963573385.1 Cacajao melanocephalus | reverse complement strand
ATTGTACTTTAGGTTCTGTGGTACATGTGCAGATCATACAGGATTGTTGCATAGATACACACATGGCAATGTGGTTTGCTGCCTCAATCCCTCTGTCACCTATATCTGGCATTTCTCCCCATGTTATCCCTCCCCGACCTCCCCACCCCCTGCTGTCCCTCCCTTGCCCCCCTCCAACAGACCCCAGTGTGTGATGCTCACCTCCCTGTGTCCATGTGTTCTGATTGTTCAACACCCTCCTATGGGTGAAAACATGCGGTGTTTGATTTTCTGTTCTTATGTCAGTTTGCTGAGAATCATGGTTTCCAGGTTCATCCATGTCCCTACAAAGGACACGAACTCATCATTTTTTTATGACTGCATAGTATTCCGTGGTGTATGTATGCCACATGTTACTTGTCTAGTCTATTGTCGATGAACATTTGCATTGGTTCCAGGTCTTTGCTATTGTAAACAGTGCCACTATAAACATATGTGTGCATGCGTCTTTATAGTAGAATGATTTATAATCCTTTGGGTATATACCCAGTAATGGGATTGCTGGGTCAAGTGGAATTTCTATTTCTAGGTCCTTGAGGAAGCACCACACTGTCTTCCACAATGGTTGAACTAATTTAAACTCCCACCAACAGTGTAAAAGTGTTCCTATTTCTCCACATCCTCTCCAGCATCTGTTGTCTCCAGATTTTTTTAATAATTGCCATTCTAACTGGTGAGAGGTGGTATCTCAGTGTAGTTTTGATTTGCATTTATCTAATAATCAGTGATGATGAGCATTTTTTCATATATTTCTTGGCCTCATATATGTCTTCTTTTGAAAAGTGTCTGTTCATATCCTTCACCCACTTTTGGATAGTTTTCTTCGTTTTTTTCTTGTAAATCTGTTTAAGTTCTTTTTGGATTCTGTATATTAGCCCTTTGTTAGATGAGTAGATTGCAAACATTTTTTCGCATTCTGTTGGTTGCCAGTTGACTCTAATGACTGTTTCTTTTGCTGTACAGAAGCTCTGGAGTTTAATTAGGTCCCATTTGTGTATTTTGCCTTTTGTTGCCAGTGCGTTTGGTGTTCTAGTCATGAAGTCCTTGCCTATGCCTATGTCCTGAATGGTTTTACCTAGGTTTTCTTCTAGGGTTTTTATGGTGTTAGATCTTATGTTTAAGTCTTTAATCCAACTGAAGTTAATTTTAGTGTAAGGTGTCAGGAAGGGGTTCAGTTTCTGCTTTCTGCACACTGCTAGCCAGTTTTCCCAGAGAATCCTTTCCCCATTGCTTGTTTTTGTCAGGTTTGTTAAAGATCAGATGGCTGTAGTTGTGTGGTGTTGCCTCCAGGGCGTCTCTTCTTTTCCATTGGTCTGTATCTTTTGGTACCAGTACCATGCTGTTTTGATTACTGTAGCCTTTTAGTACAGTTTGAAATCAGGTAGAGTAATGCCTCCAGGTTTGTTCTTTTTGCTTAAGATTGCCTTGGCTATGTGGGCTCTCTTTTTGTTCCATATGATGTTTAAGGTGGTTTTTTTCTAGTTCTGTGAAGAAGGTCATTGGTAGCTTGATGGTGATAGCATTGAATCTATAAATTACTTTAGGCAGTATGGCCATTTTCTGGATATTCTTCCTAACCATGAGCATGGAGTGTTTCTCCATCTGTTTGTGTCCTCTCTTAATTTGTTGAGCAGTGGTTTGTAGTTCTCCTTGAAGAGGTCCTTTACATCCTTTGTTAGTTGTATTCCTGGGTATTTTATTCTCTTTGTAGCAGTTGCGAATGGGAGTTCACTCATGATTTGGCTCTGTGTTAGTCTATTGGCATATACAAATGCTTGATTTCTGCACATTGATTTTGTATCCTGAGACTTTGCTAAAGTTGTTTATCAGTTTAAGGAGATTTTGGGCTGAGATGATAGGGTCTTCTAAGTATACAATCATATCGTCTACAAATAGAGACAATTTGACTTCCTCCTTTCCTAATTGAATACCCTTTATTATTGTTTTTTTCTTGCCTAATTGCTCTGGCTAGAACTTCCAATACTATATCGAATAGGAGTGGTGAAAGAGGACATCCTTGTCTAGTGCCGGATTTCAAAGGGAATGCTTCCAGTTTTTTCCCATTCAGTATGATATAGGCTGTAGGTTTGTCATAAATAGCTCTTATTGTTTTCAGATATGTTCCTTCCATACCTAGTTTATTGAGAGTTTTTAGCATAAAGCACTGTTGAATTTTGCCAAAGGCCTTCTCTACATCTATTGAGATAATCATGTGGTTTTTGTCTTTGGTTCCGTTTATGTGGTGGATTACATTTATACACTTGCATATGTTGAACCAGTCTTGCATCCCTGGGATGAAGCCTACTTGATCATGATGGATAAGCTTTTTGATGTGCTGTTGCAATCAATTTGCCAGTATTTTATTGAAGATTTTTGCATCAATGTTCATCATGGATATTGACCTGAAGTTATTTTTTTTGTTGAGTCTCTGCCTGATTTTGGTATCAGGATGATGCTGGTCTCATAAAATAAGTTAGGGAGGATTCCCTTTTTATGTATTGTTTGGAATAGTTTCAGAAGAAATGGTAACAGGTCCTCTTTGTATGTCTGGTAGAATTCAGCTGTGAACCCATCAGGACCTGGGCTTTTTTTTGGTTGGTAGGCTATTAATTGCTGCCTCAACTTCAGCCCTTCTTATTGGTCTGTTGAAGGTTTCAATTTCTTCCTGGTTTAGGCTTGGGAGGGTGCAAGTGTCCAGGAATTTATCTGTTTCTTCCAGGTTTACTGGTTTATATGCATAGAGTTGTTTGTAGTAATCTCTGATGGTAGTTTGTATTTCTGTGGAGTCAGTGGTGATATCCCCTTTTTCATTTTTTATTGCATCTATTTGATTTTTCTCCCTTTTTTATTAATCTTGCTAGTGGTCTATTTTGTTGATCTTTTCAAAAAACCAGCTCCTGGATTTATTGATTTTTTGAGGGTTTTTTTTTTTGTGTCTCTATCTCCTTCAGTTCTGCTCTGATCTTAGTTATTTGTTGTCTTCTGCTAGCTTTTGAATTTTTTTAAAAAATTGCTCCTCTAGCTCTTTTAATTTTGACAATAGGGTGTCAATTTTAGATCTTTACTCACTTCTCTGGTGGGCATTTATTGCTATAAATTTCCCTCTAGCACTGCTTTAAATGTGTCCCAGAGATTCTGGTACATTGTGTCTTCATTCTCATTGGTTTCAAAGAGCATCTTTATTTCTGCTGTCATTTCGTTGTTTATCTAGTTGATATTCAGGAGCAGTTGTTTAGTTTCCATGAAGTTGTGCGCTTCTGAGTTAGTTTTTAAATTCTGAGTTCTAATTGATTGCCCAGTGGTCTTAGAGACTGTTATGATTTCTGGTTTTTTTTGCATTTGCTGAGGAGTGATTTACTTCCAATTATATGGTCAATTTTAGAGTAGGTGCAATGTGGTGCTGAGAAGAATGCATATTCTGTGGATTTGGGGTGGAGAGTTCTGTAGATGCCTATTAGGTCTGCTTGGTCCAGGTCTGATTTCAAGTAGTGGATATCCTTGTTAATTTTCTGTCTTGTTGATCTGTCTAATATTGACAGTGGAGGGTTAAAGTCTCCTGCTATTATTGTGTGGAAGTCTAAGTCTCTTTGTAGGTCATTAAGAACTTGCTTTATATACCTGGGTGCTCCTGTATTGGGCGCGTATATATTTAGGATCATTAGCTCTTCTTGATGCATTGATCCTTTGACTATTATATAATGCCCTTCTTTATCTCTTTTGATCTTTGTTGGTTTAAAATCCATTTTATTAGAAACTAGGATTGCAACTCCTGCTTTTTTCTTTTTGCTCTCCATTTGCTTGATAAATCATTCCCCATCCCTTTATTTTGAGCCTATGTGTTTCCTTGCATGTGAGATGGATTTCCTGAATACAGCACACTGATGGGTTTTGACTTTTTATCCAATTTTCCAGTCTGTGTCTTTTGATTGGGCATTTAGCCCATTTACATTTAAGGTTAACATTGTTATGTGTGAATTTGATACTGCCATTTTGATGCTAGCTGGATGTTTTGCCCATTAATTGACACATTTTCTTCATTATGTTGATGGTCTTTACCATTTGGTACATTTTTGGAGTGGCTGGTACTGGTTATTCCTTTCCTTGTTTAGTGCTTCTTTCAGGAGCTCTTGTAAGGCAGGCCTGGTTGTGACATAATCTCTCAGCAATTGCTTGTCCATAAAGGATTTTCTTTCTCCTTCACTTATGAAGCTTAGTTTGGCTGGAAAAAGAAATTCTAGGTTGAAAGTTCTTTTCTTTAAGGATGTTGAATATTGGCCCTCACTGTCTTCTGGCTTGTAGGGTTTCTGCTGAGAGAGCTGCTGTGAGTCTGATGGGCTTCCCTTTGTGGATAACCGGACCTTTCTCTCCGGCTACCCTTAGCATTTTTTCTTTCATTTCAACCCTGGTGAATCTGATGCTTATGTGCATTGGGGTTGCTCTTCTTGAGGAATATCTTTGTGGTGTTCTTTGTATTTCCTGGACTTGTGTGGTGGCCTGCCTTGCTAGGTTGGGGAAGTTCTTCTCGATGCGAAGAGTGTTTTCCAGCTTGGATTCATTCTCTCTGTCATATTCAGATACACCTATCAAACATAAATTAGGTCTTTTCACATAATCCCATATTTCTTGGAGGCTTTGTTAATTTCTTCTCACTGTTTTTTCTCTATTCTTGCCTTCTCGGTTTTTTTCATTCAGTTGATCTTCTATCTCTGATATCCTTTCTTCTGCTTGGTCGATTTGGCTATTGAAACTTGTGTATGCTTCATGAAGTTCTCGTGCTGTGTTTTTCAGCTCCGTCAAGTGGTTTATATTCTTCTCTAAGCTGTTTATTCTAGTTAGCATCTCATCTAACCTTTTCTCAAGGTTCTTCGTTTCTTTGCATTGGGTTAACACATGTTCTTTTAGCTCTGAGAAGTTTGTTATCACCCACCTTTTGAAGCCTGTTTCTGTCAATTCATCAGATTCATTCTCCATCCATCTTTGATCCCTAACTGGTGAGGAGTTGTGATCCTTTGGCGGAAGAGAGGCATTCTGGTTTTTGGTGTTTTCATCCCTTTTGCACTGGTTTCTTTCCATCTTAGTGGCTTTATCTACCTGCGGTCTTTGGAGTTGGTGACTTTCAGATAGGGTCTCTGAGTGGACATCATTTTTGTTGATGTTGAAGCTATTTCTTTTTGTTTCTTAGTTTTCCTTCTAACAGTCCTCTCTGCTGCAGGACTGCTGGAGGTCTACTCCAGACCCTGCTTGCCTGGGGATCACCCACACGGGCTGCAAAACAGTCAGGGTTGCTGCTGGTTTCTTCTTCTGTTATCTTCGTCCCAGAAGGGTACCCACCAGATGTCTGCCTGAGCTCTCCTTTATGAGGTGTCTCTTTGGGTATCTGGGGGTCGGAGAGCTGCTTGAGGAGACAATCTATCCCTTATAGGAGCTTAAATGCTGTGCTAGGAGCTCTGTTGTTCCATGCAGAGCTGCTGGGCTGATACTTTTCAGTCTGCTTCAGTGGAACTCAGAACCGCCTCTTTTCCCAGGTGCTCTGACCTAGGAAATTCAGCTTTATTTATAAGTTCCTGATGTGTTGCTGCCTTTTCTCATAGATGCCTTGCCCCGCACACAGTAATCTAGTCACAATCTGCCAGCAGAGGTGTTGCTGAGCTGCCGCAGGCTCTGCCCAACTGCTTTGTGAACTGCCTCAGTATTGGCAGACTGCCTCAGTAGCAGCAGACACCCTTTCCCCCACCGAGCTGGACTGTCCTGGGTCCAGCTCTGCTTGCGTCGAAACTCCCAATCCAGAGTATTTCAGATTGCTTGTTTTGTGGGGGTGGTACCCACCAAGCAAGATCACCTGGCTCCCTGTCTCGGCCCCCTCCCTTTCATTTGAATCGGTGGCTCCGTCTCCCAGCCATTCCAGGCACCAGTTGAAACAGCTGCCCAGATTTGTGTGAGTTTCTGTGTGCCAACCTGCGGCACCAGCCATGCTGAAAACTTATGGTGTTTTTCGGCCCAGGAGTCTCCTGGTCTGTGGGCAGTGAAAGCTTGTTTGGAAATGCAGTGAGCACTCACCCTCTGCGTTGTTCTTGCTGGGATCTGCACTCTGGAGCCGTTCCTATTTGGCCATCTTGGATTCTCTATGATGCTAATGCATTTGAATCGTTTTAATTTTGCTTACAATTTATTCATTGTTAGTATATATGAACATATACTATAACTATATAGATATAATTTACTTTTTTATTGATTTTGTTTATCCTGAAACCTTCATGAATACATATATTCATCAAGGTTGTTTCCATACCTTGGGCTATTGTGAATAATGCTGCAATGAGCATGGGAATGCAGATATCTTTATAAGATGGCAATTTTATTTTATTTTTTTTGATACATAGATATAATGTAGGTTGTTTCCATACCTTGGCTATTCTGAATAATGCTGTAATGAGCATGGGAATGCAGATACCTTTATGAGATGGCAATTTTATTTCTTTTGATATATAACCAAAAAGTGATTGCTAGGTCATAGGATGGTTTTATTATAGCATATTAGGCTATAAATTGGAAATTCTTTTTTATTTGTAAAACAAATTTTATTGTGCATATTCCAAGTATTAAGCATGTAGTTATGAATACCCAGATAGTAAAATGATTACTATAGTGAAAGCATATTAACATATCCATCATGCCACATAGTTACTCATTTTTTGTGTGTGCATGGCAAAAACAGCTAAAATATACTCATTTAGAAGAAATCCCTAATACAGTACAATTTTAGTAGCTCATACCTTAGATTTTTAGACCATTTCATTCTGCTTATGTGCTGCTTTATGTCCTCTGACCTATAACTGCCCGTTTTCTACCACACTCCCCCACCCTGGTCAGCACTATTTTATTCTCTACCTCTGTATATTTGGCTTAAAAAAATGGATTCCACATATGAATGAGATCATGAAATATTTTTCATCCTGTATCCAATTTATTTCACTTAGCATTATGTCCTCCAAATTCATCTGTGTTGTAGCAAATGGCATGATCTCCTTTTTAAAAACTAAATAATATTCCTCCAAATATATGGAATATACAGTATATATATATATATCAAATTATTTGTCCATTCTTCGATCTATGAACAGTTAGGTTGTTGCCCTACCTTGTCTGTTGTGAATAATGCTGCAATGAGCATAGGAATGCAGATATCTTTATGAAATGACAATTTTATTTCTTTTGATATATAACCAAAAAGGGATTTCTAGGTCATAGGTAGTTTTTAATTCTTTCAGTATCATCCATACTGTTTTCCAAGAGGTCTACACTAATCTATGTTCCACCGACAGCATATTATGGTACCTTATTTTTTGAAATTCTAATGGTTTATTGCTTTTACATATTCTTTATAATTTTGTACATACAGAGTTATGTCATCTGTGAACAAAGTCAATTTTATTTAATAATTTCCGAATGATGTTTCAAAACAAATATTTTGCAGTTAACACAGTTTTTCTATTTGTTTGGTTGGTTTTTATATATACAATAGGAATTTTCATTTGTAGAAGTTCACTTTTATATATTTATGTTAATTTATATCTAACTAACTTAGTAAATTTACCCCTTCCAATTATTGTTACATAAAGATAATTTTGCATTTTACTTTGCCAATTTACATAAAATTTAAAATTTCTTAATTGTTGTATTGAATTTGATAGAATAGTCAGTGTAGTGTTGAATAGAAGTTGATGCAGTGTATGTCTGCCTCATAGCTTACTTTAATAAGCCACCTTTAATGTTTCTTTATTAAGAATGACATTCCTGTTGGATCCAAACAACTTCTTTGGTTACTGATGTATCCTTGATCTCGTTAAATGACTAATAAACATTTTGGGAATTTGTTCCTATATTAAGGTAATCATATTTTTGTCCTTCAGTCACTTAGTATGTTGAAATGTGTTAATTACATTAACATTTAGCATTTACCAGTATATACTTAATTGTGGTTTTAATGCTATAAATTTTTGTTAATATACTTATCATTTTGCGTTATTTTTAAGTTATATTTTAAAAAATTAATCTCCCTCCATTTATGTCTTGTTTACACTGATCTCCTCTAGTTTTAATATCAAGGTTTTACTAGCCTCATTGTAGAGATATTTTAGCATTAATTTTATTTGAGAAACTCTACATCCTTATGAGTCTTATTAGAAAGACCTCTTACTGTAGAAGCTGAATTTGCCAAATATTTCTGTTCTCAGTCTCTTTCTCATGAAGTCTATGGGCATGCTGTTTACATTCTTTAAATCACTTCTTTCCCCCTCAAAGTCATGGGGATCAGATTATGAGAAATATCATTCACTGCCAAGGTCAAGAATTGCTGTAAGATTGAATTCTTGGGTTACTGGTGGTAACATAATTAAGGCAGTGCCCATTGTCCAGTGTTTTTATTATCAGCATTTATACAATTATATTTATATATTTAACAGGTCACAAAGGCACAGATTAATTTTAAGGGATGCCAGACTGTAAATAACTAGTGCTACCTAAATGATGCATATGAACTCTGCAGGTAGAGTTGGTGACAAAAGTGTCGTCAACAATCATTTGGTATTGTTTTGAGTATTGCTTCTATATGCACAGCCTCCAGATGAACTCTTCAACCCTTTTTATGATTCTGTGGTCCACCCGACAGCCCTTTAATAAATGTATTTTCTTCTACATTATCTGAGTTTCTCTTTTTTGCAAATAAGAACCTTGAGCAGTGGTGTGCAGGAGCCAGCTCCTAATTTGCAAGATCCCACAAGGTATATCTCTTTGTAACTCTGTATTTAGTGAGGTTATTTTAATAATTTGAAATCAACCATGGGGGGAATATTCACACCATCAAAATCAATGCATTCTACAAATAAAGCTTTGTTATTATTGTTTTTTGAGAGCCAGTTGTTAAACATTTACTAGTACACCATTGCTTGACAAGCACAGAAACATTCATGGATAGAAGTCAAGATGTTGCTTACGAATAAACAAAACCCCAATACAACTTGCTTAAATAATGAGGAAGATATTTATTATACAACTCCAGAGAAAGGGTAAGCTGTAGGTATAATTAATTCTACAGCTCAGTAACATCTTCGAAGACCCAAGTTATTTTCAACTTTCAGCCGTTTCATTTTTTATCACAATATGGATGCCACTGTTTCAAAATTTACATGTAGACACAAAAGCCCATAGCAGCAGAGGAGCTATTTATAATTCATTTTAAATTAAATATCAAGGAAACCTTTACCAGAAACCCCAGCAGATTGTCTCTTATCTCATCATGCTTATCCCTAAACCAAATATTGGCCAGCATATTGGGAATGCCATGATTGGGTTAGAAAAGCATAGATTTACCTTTGAGTGGGAAAACGATGTTATGCAGATAAAATCTTGCCTCTGTCTATAAGGAGAAAAGTGGGAGTAGCTGTGAAGTAGAAAACCAGCAAAGTGGAAAACTAGCCTCAGGTAGCTATCCACTTTTCCTCTTCTCTGAAAAAGAAATTTATCTTCAATTTGAAGGTTTGGTAAAACATTTAAAAAATATCTCCACCTGGTGCATTTTAAGGTGAGTTTGAAAAGCTGTAGAAATGATGTCTATTGTGATTGATCCAGGTTTACCATTTTCCTAGTGAAGATATACTTTCAGTGATCAATAAGTGATGAGAAGAAAATGAAAATATGCAGTATGTTAGTAGGTTTTACTTGGTAGTGAGAAGTTGTTTAACATGAGAATGGGAAAAGGTATGATTTGATCTGAGTTTTAAGAACCTAAGAGGTCCTTTTTGAGAAAGAAAATCCAATGTTTGAGTAAAGTCTCCACTGGAGTGGACATGGTTGGCACTCATACCAAGGAACGTAGTAACCCATTTGCTATTTCTATATGTTGCTTCATGAGTTTTTGTGTGTGTTGAGGTCTAATCACATTCTCCAGCATCTCAGAGAACTGTTCTCAATCTGTTAAAGCCACTTGGCTCTTCTGACTAAGTGGCAAAAATACCTGTGAATTTATTGTAGGACCTAACCGAGGACTGATGGGTGGCAAAGTGAAAGCTCAACGTTCTTAAGTCCAATTGCGAAAACAGTGAGGTATAATGTATAATGTAGAGCTCCCTTTTGAGATCAGACTCATATATACCCTAAAAGCATACCCTTGCTTGACCCTGTGTGCCCTTTTCTCTTCTGCTTTTTCATAGGTTTCTCCAGAGAGCAGTTTCTTAATATTCCTGAAACACAAATCCTTGTCTGTTTTGGGGGAACCCAACCTAAGATACCTTTTCCAACTGTGCATATGGGTGCATTTGACTCCATGTGCACATAGAAACAGTGATGGATGGCGAGTTAATATTGGCTGATTTTTATTGCTAATTTGGCCTGAGTACTGGCGATTAAGCCATACATGGGGAGATAAGTTAGTTTAACATTAAGGAAACTGAGAAGAATACAGATGAGAAAAATAGGTGATACTAAAATTAATAAGCTTAAAGTCCAGTAAATAAAAATAATACAGTAAGTCTATTAAAATTCACAGTCATTAACAAAGGCAACAGAAGAAAATAAAAACATCAATTTACAATCATGAACAAAACCAACTTAAAAAGAAATGTAATAAAATGGTACAGAGTTTAAGTGAAATAAATTAGAGAACTATTAGCAGAAATGCTAGTGGAAATTAAACCCATTGTTTTATTCAGCTTTATTAAGGGTAATTTACAGATGTAAATTGCATATATTCAAGGTTTACAATGTGATTCAAGGTTAACGTATTTTTTACCTCACATACTCTTGTGGTAAGAATACTGAAGATCTACTCTTCTAGCAAATTTCAAGTACCTAATCAGTTTTGAAAGTTCCGTGAGCCAAGGTCATTCAAGCATTTCACATGTGTTGTCTTTATTTACCAACAACCCTGTGAGGCAGGTATCATTCCTATGCCCTATTACACACATATAATGAGTCTAAGGCACATAGAGCACATAATTTGCTCAATGATATGTAGAACATTAATATTCATAAATAATATATTTCTGGAAGGGAAAATGTATATTAATTTGGAGAAGTTGATTAGAAGAAGTGTACTTTTAACTGAAATTAGGATACTGAGTATTTAAATTGCAGAGAAAGAAGCTAGAGGGCTCAGAGCTTGTGCTACAGGTATGTTAGTCGCTTCACACTTTGGAATTTGTCTGTGATGTAAAATAGTTAAGAAATACTGGGCTAGACAAAAGATGACCAGTTAAGTGGCCTTTACATACACTTATTTGTAAGATAAAGACTCAAACAGCAGCAGTAGATGCCAAGTGGTAAAGAAGTGGTGGTTGATATAGTGCAAAAATATTACTAAGGGAAAGTGGCCTATGAAAAACAAAAATATTATTTAACATGTTTAGAGCTACACTTGACTGTTCTCACCTCTGCACTGGATACAAGAAGCAGTATTATCAGCCTCTGCAGCACATTGTAAACTCTACTTGAGGTCTGAAAATAATAGAATTTAATTTATCAGCCAATATTTAAACCTCTGTCTCTGCAAGCCACATGGAAGTGATATTCTTAGAATATTAAGTAAATGGGAGTGAAATGTACAAAAATAAGCTTTCAGTAAATATATTGACTGGTCTAAACAATTTATGTTGGATTTTTCCCCAGAAGTTAGAAAGGTAAGATTATTGCAAGCATAATTCAAATTTTTGCAAATATTTTTCTCAAACTTCAGATTGTATATATTGCTTCATTAATTTTCATGGTAATATGTGCATAACCACTGTGTGTATTTTTGATCATTGGATCATTCCTTTCTGTGATTCTATTTAGAAATTCAGCACTGGAGGGCATTTAGGAGGACTGTTCCTCATATCTAAATTCATAAGCCCTTTTCTAGCTCCATTCATGATGACCTTTGTCAGACTGGTACTATTCAGTAGTTTCTATCTCTCTGAAAACTGTAAAAACAATAACTTACATCTACTAATGATAATGCTTAAAATGATCCTTTTGGTATCATTTTCAGGTAAATGTACACTCATATCATGTTCACTTTATGTCTAGATTAGTTCCTGAAACTGTATTTTATCTCTGTATGGTACATAATAAGTAGCCTAGTTATTCCTTTCTAGGTTTTCTGTTAATAATGACAAGGTAAACCTAGTCCTGTATAAAAGTAACAACCATTGGATGCCATCTTTTTCTAAATTTAGATCCTATATTAAATAATTTAAACTCAACTATGCTATGATTTTGTATTAAGATTCTTTTACCCTCCTTTGTTGTCTGTCTTGTCTTAAGTTGATTCTTTCTCATGGATACTCTTTCAGTTTTTGTATCTCTGGCTTTAGATCTTCCCTTGACAATCATTTGCTCTTTTCTTGCTTAGAGGATATTTTCTTCTCTCTTGTTTACTACTAGCATGTGGTAAATATATTGATAATGTCACCCACAATACAGTCCTGAAAAATATTTCTCAAGAAATTATTCAGAAGTTATATATTGTATGTATAGTAATTTGAGACTTGAAAATTGAGTTGTGTTTAGGTTCTTGCAGTTTAAAAGAGGTGATTTCTTATAATGTTAACACATTAAATAATTGACTGAGACGCTTTGATTTCACCCCAGGCTTCATAAGTTATAAGTTTAAGTTTGGTGGTAGATCCTAGGCTTACTTACTGTATTTGTCTCTGCTCATGCTTCTATAAAGAAATAACCGAGACTATGTAACTTACTTAAAAAAAAGAGGTTTAATTGGCTCACAGTTCTGCAGGCTGTACAGGAAGCATGGTGGCATCAGCTTTTGGGGCAGTCTCAGGGAGCTTACAATCATACTGGAAGGCAAAGCAGGGGCCAACATTTCACATGGTCAGGGAAGGAGGAAGAAGAAGAGGTCGGAGGTGCTACACACTTTTAAACAACCAGATCTCATGAGAACTCACTCACCATCATGAAAACAAGAAAAGGATCTTGCTAAACAATTCATGAGGGATCCATCCCCATGATCCAGTCACCTGTCACCAGACCCCACCTCCAACACTGAGGATTACAATTAAACAGGAGTTTTGGGTAGGGCTACAGATCCAGACCATATTGCCTACTCTATGAAAAATCAAAGAAGATAGAGAGATAATCAATTTGGTTGGATATTAGTAGACACGATCCTGGTGACTTTACATACCATTTTTCCAATCCTGTGGAATATGCATTTTCAAACAATTATAAATAGTGAACATTGTACTGAATACATAATGAGGTTTCATATTAATATGTCTAGAATTTGGTCTGAGTTTCATGCTTTCTATAGCTTTAAGTATAGGATAATGAAATTTCCTTTAGTATCCATATGTGTCATTTCACTCATTAATTAGCAAGTATGAATTGAGCACTGTTATTAGTCTATTGTTCTTTTAGTTCTTGGGAATGCAGCAATAAACAAAATAATCAGTGAAGTCCTAGCCTATAGGTTACATGTTAGTGAAAAAGACAGAAAGTAATTATTACAAAATAGATAACCTGTACACTATGTCAGATGGTGATAGTGCCATGAAGAAAAATACTGTATTGTTAAGGGTGTGGGTATTTTCAGCTGGGGCAGGAAGGATATTATTCAATTTTTAATAGAATGATCATGGAAGTTCTATTTAAGGTGATATTTGACTGAGACCTGAAAATGAAAAGTAATATTTTGGAGACGAATGTTTTAATGTAAAAGGCCAGCAATACCAGTTGCCCCTAGGATCAGGCTGATGTTTGTGAAGAGCAAGCAGACTAGCCTGAGTAGAGGAAAGTGAGCACATGATGGAAATGTCTTCAGTGTGGGGAAGGCAGGCTGGCCGTCTGGGCCTTTAGTAAGATGTAAAGAAAGAAACTAGTTTGGAGGAGATGATGAGTTAATTTTGGTAGATGAAAACCTCAAACTGGATAGTAGACATTCAAGTGAATATTTCAAATAGACATCTGGAATATTAGCAACTACATCATACAGCCTTTGGAAGATACTATGGCTCTGTGAAATACTATTAAATAGTCATCCACGACTGAAATAATCATATCCTTTCACTAGAGGGAAACATATTGTGAATGTTTTGCAGAAATAAGGCCCATTTGGTGTCATTTGTCATCAGTTAAAAGAAGGGGCAATCCATATGATTGTATTTTACTCTCCACCTATATTCAGCTGTTGAGGTAGATGCAGAACATCTGGAGAGCTGTTCCTAACAAAGTTGGTTGTGACAAAGCCAGAATGGAACATAAATGTTGAGTATATATGCAAAAGAGTGATTTTAGTTATGAACAATAGATTTTAAACAGTTTAAGGAAGAAACTAAAAACATTAGAAAGATAAGGAATGTAAATATGTGTTGTTTCCAAAGGGGAAGACAAGACAGTTGGATAATGAATGATAAGTCTAAATGCTGTTTGTAAATTATTCGTGTTGTAGGACAAGAAGTAGTCAGCTAGGGAGATGGGAAGTATTAAGTGAAAATAAAAATGTTGTGCATGAATGAGTATATCGGCAGGTTATTGGTTTTAATAGTAAGGAAATGGTAAGTTGTAACCATAAATGAGAGTGACTAATATAGGGAACAAAACAAAGTCATTGCAGGAAAAGAGTTCCAAACATTAAAGTTTGGGATATTGGAAGCCTCATCAAAGTGGATATGAAAATCACCAAAAATGAAGACAAGAGTATTCATTAGATAGAGCATGAGGTTTAAATAAAAGTAATTATACAGACAAGAGTGAAGACTGAGAGTGACTCAGCTGCTAAAATATTCAAGAAATAACAAAAAATTGAACACCTCTTGGGGTACTTAGACACCCAGAACAGAGAGGAAGGAGTAACAGCTGATAAAGTGTAAATTAAAGCTCAAAAACTTTTGAGAGGAAGGAGGAAAATGTTGTGGAAGTAGAAATGAGGAATAAGAATGTAATCTATCTTACTTTCAGGTTTAACGATACAGGGTATATAAAAAAAAAAGTCAGTAATTCAACCAAATTCTCAAGTGGCAGAGCTGGACTCATATTCAGGTCTACCTGTTTTGAAACATATGCTCTTTTTAGTTTTCCTTGGCATTTCAAAACAAAATACTTGACTCATGATTTAAACTTACTGCAACTAAGGCTTGAAAATGTAATATTCAAGTGGGACTATAAAAAGGAGTTGTGGGCATCTCACTATTCTTTGTATTCTTCTGAAAAAGTATATAATATGTGTATATTCTTCTCAAAAAAGTTTATGTATACACAGACATATATATATACACACACAAATACATCTTACATTCTTCTGAAGGAAAAAGTAGTTATTGAATAGGAGGTATAAAAAGGAAATTTTGAAAACACATACAAATGTGGTGAGAAAAAATTAAGGAGAAGGGTCTAAATATATCCATGAGGCAGACAGTAAGCTGTGAGATGAGTTCAAAAATAAAAACAGCAACTCATGTGTCAAGAATTCAGAATGATGATGTTACTGAAAAGGTCAAGAGAGTTATATAAGCAGAAGCAAGAAAACGTCATGCCATCATATAAAAGTAGCAAAATAATATCTAGAAGAAGCATTTGAGTCTCCTGCAAGTGAGAGCATTCTAGAATGTTCTTTGGAAACTTAAAAACACGTAGAAGGGTGCCATAGTTTATAAGATATTGTGGAACTCTGGAAAGCATCTGAAATAAGGGGACTGAAAGAAAAAGGGAGGTTCCCCCCCATATATTTACTTTTTATTGAATTTGTTAATGTTACAGAGTTCTTGCACTGCCAACCCATGCCTGAGAATTCAAACAGATGGTACAATGGACAGCTTCATCCACCCATCATACAGTATATTAAAACTTGATTCATGTACATTTTGATATTTTCACAGTCTTTTAAAAAGTTATAACAAGAGTTGGAATTTAAATCTGCAGCAGGTCCTCAGATTTCGAGTACAGGATGCCTTTATATAACACCTCCACTTATTCATCTCTGTTCATTCTTCAGTAACATAACCCCAACACAATTTTGCTGGGGAAAAATATATACTTTTCAGGGAAAATACACAGATCAGCGATGAAAAGACTATTTTTAAGGTTTTTGGTTTCCAAATAAAGTCTTTGATTTACCAAGAATCATTTAATCAAATTATTAAATGATCAAATAAAAAATCTGATTTAATCATTCAACCTCCCCTGGCTAGCTCAGCTACTCACCTAAATACATTAAAAGGCAGGCATCCTGCCTGCCACCTCAAATGCCAACATTATTGCCTAGACGTGGGTGGCAGGTCTCATTAAGAGATACTGTAACCCTCTTTGGAGTCCAATTCCTGCGTGGACACTTTCATCAAGATTAAACTCCTATCGGAAAATGCTCCCACATCAAAATAGTTTTACTCACCCATTTGCTTCACTCTTGCCAGTAGCAAGTCTGCAACTCATGAATTTGGCAAAGGGATTTATTATAGAGAAACCCAGACTCTGCGTCAAGTGGTTACTTTATCACTTTCAGATATTTCTATTGAACCAAAGATACAAAACTAGGAAACTGCCAGACTATCTCATTAGGTGGACACTCTTCTGTAATCCTGGGTAGCTTCTGTAAGTCAAAAAAAAGAGGTTAACTACATGGCTAAGTGAAGACTTGGCAGGGGATTGGGGCTGAACAGCTTTCCAGAATGGAAGGGGAAAAGCCAAACAAACTACTAGGAAAAATGGCATAGATGGATGTAATATTAGCTTTAGTTTTAATGTTTTGGGGATCTCTTAGCAGTTAGGCAGCCAAGTATTAATGTTGACAGCAAATAAAATTTGTCTCCAGTAAGATTTGTATAAGGAGATTTTGACCTGCAAAGATATTAAGTAATTCAACCTAATTCTCAAGTGGCAGACTCTTAAGTGAATTAAAGTTAAAACAAACAAACAGTATACATTACACATATTTACAGAATACTGGGCACTTAAACAAGTCTCCTATTATGCTGATTTTTAAAATAGTGGTGCTTTTTTTTATTTGAGACTGAGTCTTGCTTTGTTGCCCAGGCTGGAGTGTAGTTGTGTGATCTCAGCCCACTGCAGCTTCTGCCTCCTGGGTTCAAGCGATTCTTCTGCCTTAGCCTTCCCAGTATCTAGGATTATAGGCACTTGCCACCACACCTGGCTAATTTTTGTGTTTTTAGTAGAGACAGGATTTCACCATGTTGGCCAGGCTGGCTGGTTTCGAACCACCTTGGCCTCCCAAAGTGCTGGGATTACAGGCCTGAGCCATCACATCTGGCCCCAAAATAGTTGCGTCTTTTTATGTGACAATTTCTAGAAGGACTAAACATTTCTACAGAGCAGTGATCACAGGCTGGTAAGGTTTCGGGCATTTTGAAGTTTTTATTAAAACATTTTGCCTCTCTAGATATTAAGGACTTTGAAATGAAGAAAAGTCACAGGAGAGCCTATTTCAAAAATGAGAAATATATTTATTTAGAAATTAATGTTTTTCTAACTATTTCTACCATACACAAGGTGGGCAGGATAGATAATAGCATCTTATAACCCATGGCCCATAACCCAGTGACTGGGTAATGTCAGTTTTCACTCCCCCAGTCCCCAGAATAGTTCCCAGATGTTCCCACATCTTGTTCAGAGAGCTCTTTCAAATCTACAAAAGATATTAAATTAACTCTTCCAATGCCACACGTCTTCCTAGGAAACACAGATGAAAGACACCTGACATGACTCGGATAGAAGTACAGCAACTGGAGTCTCAATATAAAAGTAAAATAGCTTATATATGGCATTCTAACCTTATTTAGACATTAACATATAATTTTATTTCATAAAAAATTAGCAAAATGCTGAAGAATCCTAAACTTTCAAAACTTCCCTGCTTAATTTTTCATTCTTATTTTTCAAAATTGTATAGTCCACAGTAAAGTTGAAAGAACAGTACAGTGAATACCCATTTATCCTTCACTTAGATTTAATAGTTGATTACATTTTGCCATGTATGTGTAACTAAATACATAGTTTAAAAATATTTTCAGGCCAGACGTGGTAGCTTACAATCCCAGCACTTTGGGAGCCAAGGCGGGCGGATCACAAGGTCAAGAGGTTGAGACAATTCTGACCAGCATGGTGAAACCCTGTCTCTATTAAAAATACAAAAACAATTGTCTGGGTGTGGTGGAATGTGCCTGTAATCCTAGCTACTCAGGAGGCTGAGGCACAAGACTTGCTTGAACCCAGGAGACACAGGTTGCAGTGAGCCAAGATCGTGCCACTACACTCAAGCCTGGTGACAGAGCAACACTCCCTGTGGAAAAAAAGAAAAAAAAATTATATATATAATATATATATTTTTAGATCATTTTAAAGTAAGTTGCAGTCACATTTACCCTAAACATTTAAATGTGTATCTCTTAATAAGGATATTCTTCCACATAAAAATTTATCTTCTACATAAACATCATTTCACCTAAGAAATTATGATGTTTTTGACACTACAGACTACAGGAGCAGGGAGGGAGGGATGACAGTGTGGGTTAAAAAACTACCTACAATGCTCGCTACCGGGGTTCAATATACTCATGTAATAAACCTGTACATGTACCACCCGTATCTAAAATATTAGTTGAAATTTAAAAATAATATCATTTGCTATATGGTATACTTAAATGTAACTCCTTTTAAATTTAAAAGTATCTTTGAGAACTTTCTTTTAAATTCATGTTCCAATCATGTTTCGCTCATTACACCAATCGGCTATATCTGTTCAGACTTTTTAATCTAGATTAATGTTTTTAATACAGTATTTATTTCAAAGCAGTTTTAAGTTTATAAAACAAATCATGAAGATGGTACAGAGAATTCTTATATACCTCAACTTGATTTTCTTTATTATTGGCATCAACATGTATGGTGCATTTATTACAGATCAGGAGCTGATATCGATACATTGCTTTTAACTAATGTCTATAATTTATTTAGCTTTTTTTTTTACATTTTTTTTTAAACCTCATGTCCTTTTTCTTTTCCAGAATCCCATCTAAAATGTATTTAGTTATCATGTTGCCTTACATTCTTTTTGGCTGGCTGTGACTTTCTTTATTTGATTAACTTGAAAGTTTTGAGGATTACTGGTCAGGTATTTGGTAAAATTTCTCTTGATTTGGAATTTCCTAATGTCTTTCTCACAGTCTGGCTATGGCCATGGGTTTTTAAAGGAAGATCATAATGGCAAAACATCATTTTCATCATACCATATCGTGGACTTTGAGTTGTGAGGCATGCTGTAACAAAATACTGTAGACTGGTGACTGAAATCATTGAAATGTATTCTCACGTAGTTCTGGAGGCTAGAAGTTTGAGATCAAGGTATGAGCAAGATGGATTTCATGCTGAGACTTTCTTCTTCCTTTGTCTTCAAATGGTTCTTCTCTGTGGGTGTGCATCCCTGTGCTGCTTTGGCTTCCTTGTCCAAATTTTCTCTTCTTTTTTTTTTTCTTTCCTGAGATGGAGTCTCACTCTGTTCTCAGGCTGGAGTGCAGTGGCGAGATCTTGGCTCACTGCAACCTCTGCCTCCTGGGTTCAAGCGATTCTCCTGCCTCAGCCTCCCAAGTAGCTGGGACGACAGGCGCGGGCCACCACGCCCAGTTAATTTTTGTATTTTTTTAGAGACGGGGTTTTATCATGTTGGCCAGCATGGTCTCGATTTCTTGACCTCGTGATCTGCCGACCTTGGCCTCCCAAGGTGCTGGGATTACAGACATGAGCCACAGCACCTGGTCCATAATGTTCTCTTCTTATAAGGACAACAGATAAATTGAAATAAAGCCCACCTGAAGGGCCACTGTTTAACTTGACCACCTCTTTAAAGCTGTCTCTCCAATTACAGTCGTAAAGCTCTATCTCCAATTACAGTGGTATTCTTAGGTCCCGGGGGTTATGGTTTCAACATACAAATTTGAGGAGACACGATTGAGCCATGCAGGCTCATACTACTATTAACTTGACTATCTTGATTACCTAAGATAGTGTTCATCAGACTTCTTTTTCTGTAAAATTACTTTTTATTTTCTCCATCTTCATACTACACTCTTTGGAAATAAGTCACTGTGTGAAACCCACACTAAGTTAATAAATAGGGGAGTTATGCTCTTCATTCCCTAGGCTGAAATATCTTTTAAAATTATTTAAAATTCTCCTGCATGGGAGATTTGTTTACTCTCCCCATTTAATTATTTTATTCAATTTTTTATTTAAGTTCTAAAATTAGTACTAGATATTCTCTCAACATCATTTTTTCATATCTCTTTCATCTTTTTCATCTAGGGTTAAATGCCTCTTGCTCAAACTTATGGTTATCCTGTTTTCCACTTATAGAAATGCACTTGTCAAATTTTCTCTTTTATGTATTGTTTAACCTGGATGATTTGTAAATAAAGTTACTAACTATTTGGGGATTTGGCTATTTATTTTGATTTATTTTCTTGAATTAAAAGCTGGTTAGTGAAAACACTAGAGTTCTTTTAAAGTATTATGTTTTGGCCCTCAGATGATCAGGGATTTTGTAATAGATCTGAACTTTCTAAAATAGACTGTTTGAAGAGGTATTAAGATCACTTTACATAGAAGCATTCCATCATGTATTTGACATCCAGCTGGTGAGATACTGCAGAAACAACAGATGAGAGAAGGAGTAGATATATTTTAGGTCTGGCTTATATGTCTATAAATGTATACACTGATTGTTACCAATAATGTTGATTAATTTCATTTGAATTAACCATCACATGTACTTAATTTTCCTGTGACCCAAATAACTAAAGGTAGGGTCAGGGTCTATGTTCAGGAAAAAAATTGGCCCTTGCTGTTACGACTGACCAATAATGTCGCATAAATCAAATCACTGAGATCATATACTACAGAGTCATTTTGAATATTTTAACTAATTATTATATGCAAATATTTTCTGCTTTAAATTGACAATCATTTGTTGATATAGCAGTGGTAGTTGTGGAGTGGGAGAATTGGTGGAAACATATTTTATGTGTACAAGCATCTAACTTGCTATAGAAGAGAGCAGAATTAAAAGATGAAAGAAAGGACGACGTGACTTACAAGGTGTTGACTTTTATTTGTGAAGGTGGGAATGAAATATTGTTGTGGTGTACAAAACATAAGAGGGATACAAATAGAAACGAGGTTTAAAAGATTTGTGACTGATGTGAGGTAATACATAAGTTTTGTGATATAAAATTGATGCAAAAAGGGTCAGCTATCAGAAAGCATTGAAGCTCCAAAGTATCAGAATTGGAAAGAACTTCAAGGAGCTAGCAAAGAGCTTTGAAAAGAACTTGCTTTGAACTATGTGCACTTTGCAAAATGATGCAATTCAATTCCAAATCCTCTGGCATTTATTCATGTGATTTTAGGGGCAGCCAGTAAATGGGATCAATATTGATGGCAAATTGGATTTTCAAAAAAACACCAAAGAAACACTTATTTTACTAAATAAAACTGATTCATTTTTTATGAAATAAAAGCAGTTTAAAAAGAAATTATATTAGCCTTGATAATATCAAAGTTGGTGGCTATTTATACTAGTTTGTTCATTTTTATCTCACTATGTGCCATTCTCTCAGGTCATTTCCAATTCATTTTGCTAGAAATGAGATTTGTGATGCTTTTTAGGCATCTTCTAGTTGTTCGTGATTAGAATATGCATCTATAGATAAATTTTTCTGGTGCAACTTTTTAACTTACCTACTGCTAGGTCTTTGGAAATAAAGGACACTCTATAGATTTTTCACTGGTTTCCATGACCATGATTGAGTTGACTGTCTTTACTGATACCACAAACTTTACCAATTTAATACATTTAATACATTCAATTATTAGAAAAACTTTGGACTTTCCTTGATGGAAGATGGATTCATAGTCTTAGGGTATCATGACATTTTTCTTTAAAGTTAAAAAAAAATTGGCTAGAAGAATATTTAATTTTCTCTCTCCCCAACTTCAGTCTACAGTGAACAGAACTATCATGTGAGAATCAATGTTGTTCATCTGAGCTAGGAATCATACAATCAATAGAAACAAAAGAATAAATACCAATATCAGTGTTTTCCAGATGATCAAAGAGAGCTGTTGAAATACACAGGAATGGAAGATTTTGTTTTTAAGTAAATACATGGGTTAATAGAAACATGCTAACTGTATAAGTAAATATTTTAATTAGACCTGTTATGCAGAATTTCTAAAAATTGCAAGGCTGAATGTGAGTTTTTAGTAGCATGAATGAGTTGTGAATCAACAAAAATTGGCCATGGAAGAGACCAGGAGTCCTAAGCAGTATTCTAAGTCTAATGAGAGTGCTTTTGTTCTTTTAAATTACAAACGAATTATGTATCAGAAAAACCTCTTATTCAATCAAGTTTTATATCTTTACACAGGTAACATGCCTTAAATTGCTCACATTGCTAGAGTTAATGCTATGATTAAATAAATAACTCATAATTGGTAGTTTATGTTCTGTTTCATTTTGTTTTCAATGCAGTACTGGATGCAGATACAAGGAACACAGCAGTTGTTCTTACTAGCTTTAATACATATGCTGGAAACCCTCCAACTCAGGTGTGGGATTTTAAAAGGGATGGTTCTTTATCCCCTTTTATGCCATTATTTCAATAAGCATAATCACTGGTATATGACATATTAGAGACGGGCACTTTAGTGTCTTGTCCATCACTTTCTGCTCAAGAACATCATATTTACAGTTCCTAGCATGAATACATTCAACAAATATTTGTGGGGTTATAATTTGATGTATTTATCATATTATAAGAAAAGATTGATATTTCTTTTAGCCGATACTAATATTATTGTTGGGCAGAGATATCAATGTTCTCAGGAAGAAGTCTAGCAAGACAGAGATAGATAGAGTCTGAATTCCCAGGATAAATTCTGGCTATCTTCCTTTAATAACTGCACCTCCTTTAATTAAGGATTTTACATGAAGATCAGACAACACATTGCCTGTAAAAAATAGAGCATAATGCTGAATTCTGTGCTAATTAAATGTGAACACACATATACACACACACACACACCTTTCTTTCATAAGTCTTACATTAGGAAGGCTGTATCTTACAATTATGTCTTGGGAATCATGATACTAAATATATGAAATATATGAAACTGTGACTTTAGCAAAATTTGGGTTTAATATTAAAGCTGCTTTATAAAAATGATCTAAATTAGTAATATTTGTTGACCTAGTGACAGTTATGAATTTCATAATACTATCTTATGTGAAACTATTCTATGTGTAATTTCTCCACACCTCAGGATTTTTAAAAAAAACTATTTAATGTATGGAATATATTACATGACCAGTAAATACAAGATCTATGTTATACTCATAAATTGATAAAAACTAACTTAATGACCAGTACGTATCATGGCATTCACTTATCTATTATATAAAATAATACAGTATATACAAATGGCTTTGAGCTAAATATTTTTAACTAAATATAGCAAATCATGCATCTTGAAATATTAAATTACTTTATGTGATACATTACCAACCCTATGTCAACATTTGAGTGCTCTATTGATAAACCAATGAATATGTTTTTCCAACAAACATTTATACCTTGTCGCTGTCCCTCATAATGTCATCCTTGCAGTTTGATTTGTTGCCCTTGAAGCTACAGCGACGTTTCTGTGCACACCAACCATTTAGCTTGTAAAGGCATTGAAGGACTCCAGATGTCACTCAATGTCTTACCTACACCAAGGTAATTTTCTGCAGGCTTCTTTGATCTTCATACAAGAAGCTCATCTGAGAGACCTAGAGAGTCATAGTGGTAGTTGCAGATGGACACATGTATGGTCTTCTTTCCTAATTAAATCATTTGGCTTTTTCTCTGAAAGTTTTGCCTCTCTCTGATTTTGATTTTGTCTAGCCACCAAAGTAGCTGATTTTGAGTGCTACTTAGACATTAGTTGTGATATAATAGGTTATGTGTTTTCTCTGCTGTAAGGAAACAAGAATGAGCATTTATGGGACACATGCTGAGCAGCAGCCACTGTGCTGTAGCAGTATCATCTAGATGGAAGCCCAAACCCTGTCTCCATGCAGACTACAACCTATAAAGCTCTGAGAGACGGAATTTGGCAGAAATTGCTAAAACGTGTTAAATGTTGTAGAACAGTTAGGCATGGGATTAAAGATTTAGATGAAAACTTATCAAATGTTTGAGACTCAAGAACCCTTTACACTTTTAAATATTGAGTTATTCAATGAGTTTTTAAACTATAATTTTTTCTTTGTTTACTAGATTACTAGTGTCTTAGATTTTCTTTACTAATTTACTTATTTTATCTGCATAGGTTTGTCTTTGTTGTACTGTCTGATTATATCTGACTTATTTGTATTCAAAATTGGCAACTAAAATGGATTTTCCTTCAAAAAATACCAAACACTTGTTTTTGTGCATCATTTTATGTTATGTTTACATAACATACATATGTGTATATATTAATATGTATTTGTATGCATGCATGTATATATTGCTACTAAGTATACATATGTATACAGATATAAATTTTTACATACATGTTTTTATATGTATACATATATACATATGTATGTGTGTATATATTAATATTACTATTTATACACATGTAACATAAATTTTAAATATATACACATATATAAATCTTAAATATGTATACATATGTGTACTTATATAAATTTTAAATAATTCTATTATACAATCTGCAAGAAAAATGAGATGCAGCATTGATCATGAGCAGACTTAAAATACAACTAATCATATTAAATAATGCATTGTTTTTAATAAATTCAGATATCAGAGATGAAAGTGTTATCTATAAGACATCATATTCATACATAAATAATAAAATATGTAAGGATGAGTGTGTTAATGCATTAGAACAATATTATGAGCCATCATGCTACATATGTGATTTACATATCTAATTTGAAATTTCTAAGTAGTTGCATTAGAAAACTAAAAAATAAACAAGTAAAATTAATTTTTAGGCTAGTCGCTGGGGCTCACCTGTAATCTCAGCATTTTGGAAGGCTGAGGTGGGTGGATCACTTGAGCCCGGGAGTTCTAGACCAGCCTAGGCAACTCAGTGAGACCCAATCTCTACAAATAATACACAAATTAGTGGGATGTTGTGGCTCAGTGCACCTGTGGTCCCAGCTAATGGGAGGCTGATGTGGGAGAATCACCTGAGCCTGTAGGGTCAAAGCTGTGATCGTGCCACTGCACTCCAGCCTGGGTGACAAAGTGAGATCCTGCTTCAGAAAAATAAATACTGAAATAAATAAAATTAATTATAAATGTACTTAATTTAGGCCACTCTATAAAGTATTACTATTTCAACATGTAAACAATGTAACAACTATTAATGTAATTTTTTCTATTATTCAGAATTTGCTGTTTATTTTACAATTACCACACATGTCAATTCAGACTAGCCACATTTTAAGTGTTCAATAGACTCATTGGCCAGAGCAGTTCTATACAAAGAAGTAAAGAATGTTTCTCAACATTAGCTGCCAGTAATGAGAGGAATGATATTTTTTTTCCCTCTGGGTAAATATTTACCCATTCTCCTTCTACTTAGGTGGAAACAGAAATTTTGAATTTATGGTAAACAAAACTCTTGTAAATATGTAATTTCCTCCTAAATGTCCATTTTAAAAAAATTACTCCAAATATTAATTGTGGCTATTACAAATTTAAAACTATAGTGTCTACAATAATACTGTACTTAATATACATTGATATCTCTAAAACAATTCTGTGAAATGTATATGGAAAACATTTGAGTATTGAATTCAAAAAATCAGTAAAGTACATCAGAAGTTTGACGGCTTTTAGCTCTACACAATATTTTACCTCAAATATTTATATTTAGCAAGCATCTATATAATAATAATAAACAATTAAAAATAATTTGGTCAATGGAATTGTTTACATGATGGTAAAATTATACAGTAGAAAGAACTTATATGAGTAAGTTCCATAGAAATAGATTGTAATATTATTGATCCCACTTACTTGCTAGGTAGCTTGGAAAAAGTCTCTGTGAACCTCAGTTATCTCGTCTCTAAGATGATTATGCTTTCCTTTAAGAACTGTAACAATAAAAGAAATATTATCAAACACCAATCCTATTTTTCTGAAATTTGAGTTAGTTTATGTGCACATACTTTTAAATATATGTATAAACTTATTTTTCCAATTTTTGAATTAATCTGTTTTCTAGTGAATTCAACATGATGATTGGCAAATATTTAAACCATTCTTACAGCATTACTTATTGGGTAATATTAATATATGCTAATAATATATACATAAAATATTTATTTTGTTCCGTAGGTTTGATATGGTTTGAATCTGCGTCCCTGCCAAATCTGATGTTGAAATGTAATGTCCATTGCTTTAGGTGGGGCCTGGTGGCAGGTGTTTGGATCATGGGGTTGTATCCCTCATGAATGCCTTAGCATTATCCCTTTGGTACTGTCTTTGTGATAGTGATTTCTCATAAGATCTGGTTGTTTAAAAGTGTGTGGCGCTTCCTCACCCTCTCTCTATTTTGCTTGCACTTTCACTATGTGATATGCCGGCTCATCTTGTACCTTCCACCATGACTGTAAATTTCCTGAGCCTTCATCAGAAGCCAAGCAGATGCTGGTTGCCATGCTTTCTGCTTATAAATTACCCAGTCTCAGGTATTTCCTTATAGCAACACAAGAATGGCCTAATAGAAGGACTCTCAGTATTTTAATAACAGCACCATTTCTTCATTTTCAGTAAGAAAAGCGTTTCTAATAATGTCTATATCAATATTTAAACTATTCCTATGCTGTGAAATAAAAAATATATGTTCAAATTACGTTATAAATGTAAATAATATAATTTTATTTAAATACACATTTCTTTCAAGCTATATTTTAAATTTTGTCTATTATTAGTTACGTTTTCTGTAATGAGTTTTAAATAATGAGAGACGTTGTGATGTTGATGGCATTATTCTAGCCATTGAAATGATTATATTATACACTTATAATAAATCTGTATTAATTTAAAAGCTTAGATGAATGTAGATGGCTTCTGAGATACTCTGTGATTGAAACTGGATTTATGGGTAAGTTCTGGAGATGTGTGGGACACACTACAGTAGGAGCCTACTTCCTCAGCTCAGATGGATATAACAAGTTTAAAAATAGCAATATGACAGCTTATACCATTTTTATTCTTTTGACTTAAATTTTCATTCAAAACTGATGACATATAGAGATGAACTGAATTTAAAGTTTATAGAATCATAAGCATTGGGCCTAGTAATCTTTATTTTTAACTAGCCCAAACTTTGATTTTATACACACTCACATTTAATGAAGAACCACAGTAGTAACTCAATTTATCATTAATGTGTCCAGCTAAGTGAAAACTGAGAAAAACAAATGGAAGAAGACACATTTTCAACTAATATAATTTGGTTACCAGGAAAGTAGTCTTAAGAAACTCAGAGAAAAAACTGAGATACAATTTTGAGGCTACTGCTATCCACTATCACAGTATCTACTATCCTCAGGTAGACAGAATAGTAGAAGGGAGACATTTTATACCCATTTTACAAAAACCAGAATTCAAACATTGCTCAGAAGAAAACAAATGTGGTAAAGAAAATTGTACTCTGTACTGGCCAGGATTTAGTAAGTGGGAAGAAAGCACTATATTGTGTATGAATAAAAGATTTATTACAGGAAATAGAACACACACAAATTGTAAGAGGATCTTAGAAAGTGAAGGTCCAGGAGGAGTTGCTGAAGGATAGAAAGAGCCATCAACTATTCATCTGAGAAGCCAGGCAAGTCTCACCTCTGAATTGGAATTGTGAATAGAAAATTTCTAGGTAGATTTCTGAAAGATGGTTCCCTCCATAGCTTCTACCTTTGTAGACAGGTGGCCTGGGCAGGGGAACACAGAAAGTGAGAGCAGTTGCCAGTATTTGGGAGGCACTGGATGCAGAGTAGAAGAGAGAAAAGAAACACCACTGAGCACATCTGTCTGCTACCATGTCTGACTATACAGAAAGTAAGGGAGATCAACTTCAGAGAGTGTAAGGCACTATTTCACTTTCAAACTCCATATTAATGCAAATTCCTCTGGTGTCCAACTTCAATCCAGATATATGCTAGGAAGGAGATTATATGAAACATAGTTCCTGGATTAAAGAAACTGAACCAGGACAAAGCAACATATACTCTTAATATTTCTGGATAAGAAATAGGACTGACTACATAACTATGAATTCAAAAATGATTAAGCATACACAAATTTATACTCAAATAATGAACATAATAATAGTAATAGTAACTGATGAAAAGAACATTTGCAAATTTTTCCAGGAATTAGAAGAAAATTAAGCCTTCACCAGCTCAGGACTTTCAAGAAAGTTAAATAAAACAAAACTCCTATAAATTATAGGTGATGAAGCATCATACCTAGAAGGAAAAAAAAAGGTAGCAAGGATCTATATTGAAAATATAAGTCATGACATTAGCAAAAAGTAAGCCTTTTGTAACTTGTTGTCAAGCAGTCATTAGATTTGGAATAGGCCCATGGTATGTGTACTCTACTACTGTGCATCTTACACAGAGTGGCTTCTCACCTCAGAAGTACCAACATTTTTAGGATAACACATTTTTGTTTGATTTTTATTTTTTGAGATGGCGTCTCACTCTGTCCTCCAGGCTGGAGTGCAGTGGCACAATCTTAGCTCGCTGCAACCTGTACCTCCTGGGTTCAAGTGATTCTCCTGCCTCAGCTCCCTGAGTAGCTGGAATTGCAGGTGCCTGCTACCATACCTGGCTAATTTTGGTATTTTTAGTAGAGACAGGATTTTGCCATGTTGGCCAGGCTGGTCTCAAACTCCTGACCTCAAGTGATCTAACCGCCTTAGCCTCCCAAAATGCTGGGATTACAGGCATGGGCCACCATGCCATGCAGGATGACACATTTTTAAAACAGGGCTGTGATCAACCCAAAGGCCCATTTTCTTTTAACTAAAATCCATGATGCAGTTGTGTTTAAGATAAAAAATGTTTCTCTGAATATTAACTTCACCTAATTATCAGTAGCCCCCCATCGTATGCCATATTCTGATTATATAAGGAAACTCTCTATGAATCAAACAGCAGTTCATCTGGTATGAAACCACTATCTTGCAGTAATTTGAAGATTTTCTTTTCACCCTTTCCTTGATATCCTTAGGCCCAATTTCACATGGTAGCTACTCACTGAATCAATTTTAAGCTGACTGCATTGAGAGTGAACACGCAGCATCATCAGCTGCAAGATACAGGATGTTTTCTATTTGTTATGGCTGTTATTTTCTTTCTTTTCATCACTGTCCTTGTAGTAGAACACTCCAAATGGAGTGTGCCTTGTTAATCTTCCTACGGGCACAACCTTTTTCATATACTCCTCTAGGATTAGGAACGTCCAAGGGATGCAGCACCAACTAATTAAATATAAATAATACAGTCATCCCACTCTCAGAAGAAAGTCTGTATTTGGAGATCTTTCATTTAGTGTTTCAGATAGAGGATCATGGCTTAATGATTTTTCATTTACTCTAGTGATGCAGGATATTTTCTTGACCCTTTCGTGGGACTCACGACAGGAGGGCCTGATTTACTCAGCCTGCCCTGCTCACTCCATTGCAGGAGGGAGTACATAGGTGAACAAGTGCAGGAACCAGCTGGCTACGTTAGTGCTGGCAGGAGCAAACTCTGTGCAGGCACTAGTGCAGCGTTCAGGTTAGGGTGCCTGCAACTCCAAGGCCTAAGAGGCATATTACAGTGCTCTTTTACCTCTCTGGTCCATGGACAGCAGTGTGTTATCAGTTCAGTGGTCCCTTTGCCTTGTTAAGTGAGGAAGATGCCCTCTGCCAGTGAGGGCAAATGGACAGTGTGATAGCCTTTCTGGGTACCCACATTTGGTGGGTCCTGAATTCTTGTCCAATGCCCAAAAAGAATAAGCTCATATGAACAAATTGGAAGATGGTAAATGTAGAGAATTTTCTTGAGCAATGAAAGTGGCTCTCAACAGGTAGGGGAGCTGAAAAGGGGACTGGAAGCGAAGGTCACTCTCCACTGAAGTAAGATCATCTCTTTCTGATGTCCAGCTGTTGTCTCTGGAGTCAAGCCACTTCTTCCCATCATCTAGCTGCTTCTCTTCTCTACTGGCTGAGTCTAGGGTCTTTATAGGCACAAGATGGGGTACAGGGCAGGCCTGTAGATGGTTTTGGAAAAGACAATATTTAATTTTTAAAAAGACATTATTCAGAAAGAACTAATCGGGAGAGAGTGGGCATACACAGATGGAAGTTCTCACTGTGGGCTGCAGGTTCCAAGCATTTTGGCTCAAAAGTGGGATTTTGCCAGGGACTTGCCCCTGTCTGCCTAGAGTTTCTCTGCCTCCTGTCTCTATCGCTATCATATATACACCATCCTTTCTTGTCTCTGTCTCTTTTCTTTAGTTAATATGTCAATGAAACTCTTATCAGTGCTCAATAAATTACATACACATAAAACAGTTATACAATATGAGGTCTGTAAAGATATGGACTTTATAAAAGAAGAGCAATGTATAGAAGTGATAAGGTTACTCATATCCCTAGCATGTTTATTTAATAAATATGTTATTGTCTCATTACCACCTACTTTTAAGGGTAGATGCCACATAAATACTTACAACTGAAAGTTAATTCAGATCCTCACATTCTGTCAAAAGTTGGCCTACTTCTGCTTACTATTTTCATGGTTTAACCAAAAATGAAAGAAAATTTCAACAACCTTGTATAGTAGAATGTAACTTTGAGCTATGAAACGTCGTATTGCTTATATGTGAACTATGAGAAAATAACGTTTATTTTTGAGTTTTAGAAACTATCCCATAATTATTAAAATATGTTTCTGTAGTTAAGCAAATGGAATATATATTCTGTATGTTTGAGAATGAGCAGTTAAAATGTGTAATTTTCTGCTGTGGTTGGTTATCTAAGATGGAGTCACTGAGCTTTTGAAGTAATGAACAGAAAGAATAAAAATCATGTTTTTGCTTTTGATATGATTTCTTACTAGAATAAGGTTTATGTGTGTCCTCTTTACTCAATAGATAATTGGATTTCTTATTATTAAATTTGAGAACTGTGTATTTTATACACTAATAATTTTACTCATTTGAGAAGATTGGAAATTTTGTTTTACCCTACCATGTGTTAAAGGAATAGCATATGAAAGACCATATCCTAATCAGATTTGTTCAAAGCAGTTTCGAAAGTCAATATTTTCAACAAAGAAGTGTATGACAGTTATAATCATTTCTTCCACTTTTGAATTTTTACCTAAGTGAATGATTGTGTAAATAAGCTAGCTGTTTCTCTGATGGACCACTGTAATTTCATGCCAGTAGAAACTGGAATGAAACAAATTAAGAGACATTATATTACTCTATGTTTTCATGTGAATTTATGTCAAGAAGGGGTGATAACTTTGAATTTTACAGTAATCTGGCTTTTATTAGTGCACAGTAGGTATGTCCATGGAATACCATGTGTCACTTTAGCTTTTAATTTTAATACTTCAATTTTAATGGAATTTGCAACCAATTACCTGTGTGATGGTAAGATTCTACTTTAATATTATTATTTTAAGTGTTAACTATGCTAGTGATATGATGGTAGTTTAATCTAGCTATGTGCTACAGCTTTGTTCTCATCCTGATTTAAGCAGTTCCAATTTTTAGACAGTCACAATCTCCCCTGATGTAAGAGACCTATATGACGGCAGCCATTGATTTGAATGCTATGGCTAAAGTACCCCATAGATATTATGATTTCCCTCAGTAGAAAAATGTATGTAATTGTGGCTTTTACAAGTCTGGTTCCTTTCCTCTGATTCAAATTCCTTCCAGTTTCTGCTTGCTTTTGCTTACTTTCTGGTAGCTTCAAAGAAACTTTTCTTTCAGGTTTTTTAATTGCCGTATGAAGCGTGATTAGCCTAAGAATAGCTATTCCCCACCACTACCAGAATGATACGTTTTTAAGTTACAGTTCTTTTTCTCTTTGGATGTAGATCCATTAATAAATTGGAACCAATAGGATTTAATTACAAAAAGTATCCTGTGTAAAAGTTTTGTAATTAATTTATTTCTAATTTTAAAAGATCCTTTTTTTTTTTCTAAATTACTCAATCTGTGAAGCACTGTGGTCTTTGTAAAAGGACTTGAATTTTTAGGATATTATACCATTAATAGTCATGTTGACTCTATACATAGGGATTTTAATGAGCTTTTTGATCATGAATTTCTAGTTATGATTTTAAAAAATTTTTGCTCTTTTTAATGATTAGCAAGAGATGCATATTTCTACTTTCATCAGCAATATGGTCTCAACAAGAGCTTTAAAGTTTCAGATTCACTTTGAGTTCAAGCAGATAAACTGCCCAAACTATTATTTAACATAGATATAATTAAACTCTTGTTAGAGCATATTCATTTACTCCAGAAAATGTTATGCAAGTACATGAGTGAATATTGGAAGACAAAGACAAAAAAAATCAAACAAAAAGATCAATATATCGCCCAGAAACTAACAAATTATTGACCTACATGCATGCATTTTCACAACAGAAAACAAAAGAACTAAAATCGATAAAATCACCTTTAGGTGAGAAGTTTCTTAACTAACAGGAAAATTGAAAAGGAGTAAAAAAAATAAGAGAGTCCCATATATGAACATGAGATATATAGTCAATCTAGAGTTTTAGAACATTTTTCATTTCATTTTAAGCATCTGTTGGTCTAATTTATTTTATCTATAGTATTGTACCCTATTGTTCTGCATAGGGAGACTATAATATGCCTTTTTCACTGTGCTTATATGAAAGAGATTGAAAGGGAAGGACGGTGGCAAGTGTGATAGACCCAAATATTTAACAACCTTATCAATCAGACATTGGCTTATAATTCCTCTATAAATCCTCATCCTCATTCACACCATCTCCCAAGTGTCTGCAAATGGGTACCACAGCCACACTTCACACTTTTCTTTCCTACTATGGTAAGTTAAACATGGAATTACTGTCTTCTCCAGTTCTCTAAAGGTCTATTTCACTTCCACGAATATTTCCATTTTTTAGTTTTGATGTATTCTAGCTTTGACCCCAAAAAGCCACTCTCTAGGCCCTTCTTTTTTTTTTTTTTTTTTTTGAGAGAGAGATGAAGTCATGCTTCTTTGACTAGGCTGGACTGCAATGGTGCAATCTCGGCTCACTGCACCCTCAGTTTCCAGGGTGCAAGCGATTCTCCTGCCTCAGTCTCCTGAGTAACTGGGATTACAGGTGCCAGCCACCATATCAGACTAAATTTTGTATTTTTAGTAGAGACAGGGTTTTTCCATGTTGACCAGGCTGGTCTTGAACTCCTGACATCAAGCGATCTGCCCGCCTCAGCATCCCAAAGTGCTGGGATTACAGGCATGAGCCACCTGGCCTATCCCTTCTTTTCTCTATGTCTCTCTCTTACCTAAATTGTTGGAGTAAGGTTTCTTTTCAAGTCAGCACCTAAAATACAAAGTGCCTCTTAAGAAAACCGTTTTCTGTCACCCATAACAAGAGACTTAGATATTAATGGCCTGCCTGTCCTTCTTCCATACCTCCTCATTCAGCAAGTAAAACTCACATATAGATATCTCAATATTTTTTTCTATTTTATTAGTGATATTTTCTTCCTAGATAAGGTACACACACACACACATACACACACACACACACACACACACACACACACACACACACCCACCACCCCCCACCGATATAGCTTCTTAATGATCTCTGGAATTTCCAGATTTTTCAGTGATAGATAAACTAAGAACAGGATTATCCATTTCTAAAGCTAGATTAAATCTCTTAATTTAGCCTAATTTAAGACAGAAGTCATCTCCTCATCCCTGCAGATTTTAGATATTGCTGTAAAACTAAATTAGTACTATAAAATTTAATGGTTTCCTAACAGAAAGCACATTCTAGAATTTAATGCACTATTGATTCCTTGCCAAAAGGAGAAATATCTTGAATTGTCCTCATCTAAGAAGAATTGCACTTTGAAGACTGGCTGTCAGTTCACAGCATGAAGCAAATGTTTCAAGAAAAAAAAAAAAAAAGAACAAGCTGCTCTTGAGCTACAAGAAGTATGAGAAACTGAATACTATCAATTCTATAGTTTTCATCTTTTCCATTCTTCAGTGGACATTTATAAAGCAACTCAGTGTTTCTAAGTTTTGACATGACAGCCAAGTAAATAGGCCAAATCGTTTGCAGCAGTTGTAATCATGACAAACTGACATATCTTGGTTTGATTCTTTATAATGACAAGAAGTAAAAAAATAGGGACATATGGGATAAACAGGCCACTTGAATTTAGCCACAAATTGTTAAATCTCAGGTCACTAATTGTATAAATCTCAAGTTTCTTTTTACTCTGCCATTCAAGGAACTTCTTTGATGTTGCCCTGTTGTGACCAATTTTTTTCAAACATTCAACTGAAATCTGCATTTCCATGATTTTCCTTATTTTTTTTCTATTATTCTATACATAACTACTGTTCATTCTCTTATTTTTCTACTTTGTTGTCTATTCTTTTTGACCTACCTCCCACCCAATTCTAATGAGTTCAAAATGTATTCATCTTTTAAGACCTGAGTCAAATTCTTTCTATGCCTTAGGCAAATATCCCCAGAGAAATGTGTAATTCCTATCTCTAAACTAGCAATGAATTTATTTGAAGCATTTTTTGAGACATTGTATTATATAATTTATGATAAAAATCTAATCATGTTTCCTCAATTGTAAGTATCAGAGTTAGTTAACCCTTACACATGTTATGGGAATCTCAATTAAATTATGATCAATATCTATTTAGTTACTGAATGATTATCTAGTTGTAACAGAAAGGAGGAGGCCTCATTGATAATGAAGCTCATTGCTGTCAGGACTCCAGAAACAGCTTTTGGCATCTGGAATGATAGCAAAAGTTCAGAGAACTCATAGGAAAATGAGTTCTTTAAATTCACTATAGTTTCCAAATTGCTTTAGAGAACTCTAAAGGAAATCATGAAACAATTAGGGCCACCTGGATTAATTCAGCACTACTATTTTTTTTTTTTTTTTTTTTTTTTTTATGACAGAGTTTCCCTCTGTTGCCAGGCTGGATTGCAGTGGCGCAATCTCAGCTCACTGCAACCTCTGCCTCCCAGGTTCAAGCAATTCTCTTGCCTCAGCCTCCCAAGTAGCTGAAACTACAGGCATGTACCACCATGCCCAGCTAATTTTTGCATTTCTAGTATAGATGGAGTTTCACCATGTTGGCCAGGATGGTCTCGATCTCTTGACCTTGTGATCCACCTGCATTGACCTCCCGACGTGCTGGGATTACAGGTGTGAGCCACTGTGCCTTGCCAACTCAACACTACTTTTACAAATTGTTACTTTGGGAACAATTAGAAACTGATGTCTTATAGAGTTTTAGATATCACGTTCCAAATATTTCCAAATCACTTCACCAACTGATATGTCAGAGAGTGTTGAGAGAAGGGAAAGCTCCAAATTCTGACAATTCTGCCAAAAATTCTGTTTCAAAAAAGGCAAAATAATGGTCCTTGGTGGTTATTGGATATTAATTCATTAATGCATAATCACCATTAATAATTGCCTAGTATAGTCATTAGGAATTTAGAAGTGAAAAACAAAAATGCAATATATTATTTTAAGGAGACTCACATAGAGATTTTCTTAAATTTTATGTTCAATATATACATAGGAATCATATTAGCATAAAATATATGTTGATTCAGGTTTGATGTAGTTAGGGTTATTGATTTCCCTCTGTTCTATTTTTTAATGCAATCAATTGAACAGATTTTTACAAGTTCTTATTGAAAGGTCAAGTACACAGATCAGGCCTTCTAAAATAAACTGAGACTGATTTTGTTCTGAAGTGAAATAAATTTAAACATTTTGATTCGAAGGGTTTATGGTCTCTGAGAATCAATGCTAGGTTGCTGGAAATATCAGGTTATAATATATTTTATTTCTCTGGAAAATGTCTATGATGAAGAATATGAGCTTATACTATTAATTTTGTATAATTATATCATGAGGTCTTCTGTACTCAGAATTATAAGGAATGAAATGAAACTTCCTGAGAAATTAAACCTCTGGATTTCTAAAACGATTTCTTCTATATACCAGTGTTCATTTTATAATTTTGATAAAATTTTCACGAATTTATTTTCTTGGTTTGTAAACATATGATATTGAAGACAAATCCTTGAATAAGGATAGAATCTTAGGAAATATTAGGAAAAATCAAGCCTATTGATTTTACAGAGAAAATGTCTTGTCAGTGTCAGAACCAACACTATTAATGGAAGCTCCTTATTCCTTTTGATATTCCATATTGATTCTCAATAGTTTACTATTCCAAAACAATATTTTTGATTATCAATAATACCCTGCTTTCTAATTCAGTGTAATGTTACCCCTATGGATAATTGGATAGGATATGTCTTGTTGTGCTTCAGAGTAAGTGCTGTACTTTTGAGTGGAGTTGCTGTATAGAAATATCAACTTTAGAAAAGTGGGTTGATTTTAATTTTTAATTATTATCAGTCATTAAATAAATAGATGATAATGAAGACAATTAACATTTTTCTTGGCAATTATGTATCATATTATTGCTAAACATATCTCTAATAGAAAATACAGGGATAACAATTTATTTGTCTTTAGCTGAGTGCTATAACCGTAGATTCTTTAGAACAATAAAAGACATACTCACTAAATAATTACTATTTATTGGTATTGGATTCTGTTTTCAAACCCTTATGACAGACTTTCTCAATTGTTGTACTATTTGGCTGATCAGAAGTAACTGAGCTGATTGTTAGAAATGAAGATTACTGGTTCCTGCTTAAAACTGACTGAGTAAATTCTTTAGAGGTGGTGTCAGAAAATCCAAATTTTGAATAACCAAAAAAGGATTTTTGTGCAATTAACAATGAGAATGCCTGGCATTGTGGTTGCCTAATCTGGCATTCATAAAATATAAGTAAATGTTTTATTCCTTCAATTTTGGTTCAGAACTTAAAATGGATTAAACACAGTCTTCAGATCTGATTTGCATTGGGTATAAGCCTTATATTTCAAATTTGACCCTTGATTTTTTTATCTGGTGAAGATAGGAGAAAACAAGTAAGAGCTATGTTAAATGATAGACTGTCACCGCCAATAAAAACTTCTTTGTTCCAATCCCTCCAAAAGTAAAACATTTTTTTGAGGGGGTAAATATTTGTTAATATAAAAATTTACTATTTTCTGAGATTCATTAAGTTCATGATCTTATACACAAAGTCAATATGTTTCTTTTTGCATTACGCTCCTTTTTTTTAAAAAAAAAATTAGACTTTAAGTTATGGGATATATATGCAGAATGTGCAGGTTTGCTACACAGGTATACACATACCAGGGTGGTTTGCTGCACCCATCAACCCATCATCTACATTAGGTATTTCTCCTAATGCTATCCCTCCCCTTGCCCCGAGACCCCAATAGGCCCTGATGTGTGATGTTCCCCTCCCTGTGCCCATATGTTCTCATTGTTCAACTCCCACTTATAAGTGAGAACATGCTATGTTTGGTTTTCCGGTCCTGTGTTAGTTGACTGAGAATGATGGTTTCCAGCTTCATTCATTTCCCTGCAAAGGACATGAACTCATTCTTTTTCGTGGCTGCATAGTATTCCATGGTGTATATGTGCCACGTTTTCTTTATCCAGTCTATCATTGATGGGCATTTGGGTTAGTTCCAAGTCTTTGCTATTGTGAATATTGCTGCAGTAAACATACATCTGCATGTATCTTTATAGTAAAATGATTTATAATTCTTTGAGTATATACTCAGTAATGGGGTTGCTGGGTCAAATGTTATTTCTGGTTCTAGATCCTTGAGGAATTGCCACATTGTCTTCCACAATGGTTGAACTAATTTATACTCCCACCAACAATGTAAAAGTGTTCCTGTTTCTCCACATCCTCTCCAGCATCTGTTGTTTCCTGACTTTTTATTCTAACTGACATGAGATGGTATCTCATTATGGTTTTGATTTGCATTTCTCTAATGACCAGTGATGATTAGCTTTTTTTTCATATGTTTGTTGGCCACATAAATGTCTTCTTTTCAAAAGTGTCTGTTCATATCATTCCCTGACTTTATGATGGGGTTGTTTGTTTTTTCTTGTACATTTCTTGAAGTTCCATGTAGATTCTGGATATTGGCCCTTTGTTCAATGGATAGATTGAAAAAAAAAAGCCTCCCATTCTGTGGTTTGCCTGTTCACTCTGATTATAATTGATTTTTCTGTGCAGAAGATTTTTAGTGTAATTAGATCTGATTTGTCAATTTTAGCTTTTGTTGCCATTGCTTTTGGTGTTTTAGTCATGAAGTCTTTGCCCATGCCTATATCTTTAATGGTATTGCCTAGATTTTCTTCTGGGGTTTTTATGGTTTTCAGTCTTACATTTAAATCTTTAATCCATCTGGAGTTAACTTTTGTATAAGGTGTAAGAAAGGGTCCTAGTGTCAGTTTTCTGCATATAGCTAGCCAGTTTTCCCAACACCATTTATTAAATAAGGAATCCTTTCCCCATTACTTGTTTTTGTCAGGTTTGTCAAAGATTAGATGGTTGTAGATGTGTGGTGTTATTTCTGAGGCCTCTTTTCTGTTCAATCAGTCTATTTATCTGTTTTGATACCAGTACCATGCTGTTTTGGTTATAGTAGACTTGTAGTATAGTTTGAAGTTAGGTAGCATGATGCCTCTGGCTTTGTCCTTTTTGCTTAGGATTGTAAACATAATCCATTACATAAAAAGAACCAGTAACAAAAACCACGATTATCTCAATAGATGCAGAAAAGACCTCTGATAAAATTCAACACACATTCATGCTAAAAACACTCAATAAACTAGGTATTCATGGAATGTAGGTCAAAATAATAACAGCTATGTATGAAAAACCTTCTGCTAATATCATACTAAGTGGGTAAAAGCTGGAAGCATTCCTAGTGAAAACTGGCAGAAGACAAGGATGCCCCTTCTCACCACTCCTATTTAACATAGTATTGGATGTTCTGGGAAGCGCAATCACGCAAGAGAAAGAAAAAAGTGTATTCAAATGGGAAGAGAGATAGTCAAATTATCTCTGATTGCAAATGATATGATTATATACTTAGAAAACCCCATTTTCTCAGCCCCAAAACTCCTTAAGCTGATAAGCAACTTCAGCAAAGTCTCAGGATACAAATCAATGTGCAAAAGTCACAAGCATTCATATACACCAATGATAGACAAAGAGAGAGCCAAATCATGAGTAAACTTCCATTCACAATTGCTACAAAGAGAATAAAATACCTAGGAATACAACTAACAAGGGATGTAAAGGACTTCTTCAAGGAGAACTATAAACCACTGCTCAATGAAATAAGAGAAGACACAAATAGATGGAGAAACATTCCATGTTCATGGTTAGGAAGAATCAATATTGTGAAAATGGCCATACTGCCCAAAATAATTTACAGATTTAATGCTATTCCCATCAAGCTACTATTGGCCTTCTTCACAAAATTAGAAAAAAAAAACTACTTTAAATTTCATATGGAGCCAAAAAAGAGCCCATATAACCAAAAAACATACTTTTGTTTGCACTCTGAACTACATGTTTAAGTATTCTCAGCTACGTTTCGACTATGTTGTTGACTATTATAGATCAGCTGTTGTTTTATATGATAAGATCATGAAGCTCTCAGGATCTTCTGTGAGGCAGAAAATTGTTGAATTAATGAACTCATTTATTGATTTTCTTCAATGAATATTTATTAAGAACTTAATAGTTACTGGAAATAAAACAATGCAAAAATGTTATTAAGGAAACTATATTTTTAAATGGATGGAAATACAATAAATGTATCTGCAGAAAGAATGAAATGTAAGCAAAGATGTGAAGGTGATTTTTTAAAAAGTATGTGGATATCTTGGAGAAAATGATTCCTTGTAAAGGGAAGAGTGAGTGAAAGCACTCTGAGGGAGAAGGATTCTGAACATGTTTGGGAAACAGCAATTGTAACTTAACTGGAATAACTGCGGACATTAGTAATGTCAAAGAGGTAATGGCAGGTGGCAGCAAGACCACTGAAGGAGATAGTTGAGAATCCTAAGGATTTTAACTTTTGCTCCGAGTCAAAAAGGAATCCTTCAAAAGATATTGAGCAGGCATAGGCAAGGACTTCATGACTAAAACACCAAAAGCATTGGCAACAAAAGCCAACATAGACAAATGGGACCTAATCAAACTCCAGAGCTTCTGTACAGGAAAAGAAACAGTCATTAGAGTGAACTGGCAACCAACAGAATGAGAAAAAAATTTTGCAATCTATCCATCTGACAAAGGGCTAATATCCAGAATCTACAAAGAACTAAAACAGATTTACAAGAAAAAAAAAACATCTAAAAGTGGGTGATGGATATGAACAAAAATTTCAAAAGAAGACATATATGAGACCAACAAACATATGAAAACATGCTCATCACTGGTCATTAGAGAAATGCAAATCAAAACCACACTGAGATATCATCTCATGACAGTTAGAATGGCAATCATTAAAAAATCTGGAGACAACAGATGCTGGAGAGGATGTGGAGAAATAGGAACACTTTACATTGCTGTTGGGAGTGTAAATTAGTTCAACCATTGTGTAAGACAGTGTGGTGATTCCTCAAAGATCCAGAAATAGAAATTCCATTTGATCCAGCAATCCCATTACTGGGTATGCCCAAAGGATTATGAATCATTCTACTATAAAGACACATGCACACGTATGTTCATTGCAGCCCTGTGTACAATAGCAAAGACCTGGAACCAACCATGCTCATCAATGATAGACTGGACAAAGAAAATGTGGTACATATATACCATGGAATACTACCTAGCC